>MNCI01035320.1:171419-210627 GCA_015680685.1 Gnetum montanum
TTTAAAAAGGATGTGACTTCAAGGGAACTTGATGCTTTTTTGTTGGTCGTTCTCTTGGATGCTTGAATGTTTTCTTTTTGGGTTTTCTCATCATTTCGATGTTACCCCAATTATCGGAAGTTGAGACAATAAGAATAAAAAAGTCTTTGCATGGTGTGGTTTTCACACATAAAAACAAAAAACACAAAAAAAAATAAAAAATAAGAAGAGAAAAAGTGAGAATTCAAAGCATACCCCTTAGACGAAAGAATCTTGGGCTACAAGCACTGGTTATGAAACCAAAAGTGTTCCCTCTAACTAAGGTCCTTCTCACTTCCCATTCTCTCCTTTATTTCATTGCAATGGTGATGACTCTTGGGGAAGGCATCCTTGTTATCCAAGTGGATGGTTTGACCAAATGCATTGATGTGAAGTCACTAGACGTGGTTGGTTTGAGGTTGGAGTTGGAATGAGATTTGCAAAGTCACATTAATCATAAAGCACACAAGGGGCTATACACCACCTTGTTCTTGGGATTCCATTCCATCCTCTTCTCTCCACCCTTCTCTCCATTGTTCACCTCATTTCCAGTTGTATCATTAGTGTATATTTTGGTAGATACATTGTTTTCTTTTTGGTAAATTCTTACGGTTAAGACTATAAATCTTGTTCCAAAGGACATTCCCAGAGCCTATGGACTCTTTGAATGTGGGTTTGTCAAGGAATTAAGGGCATGAGCCTATTTTGGGGAGGACCCACTAACATTTCTATTTGGAGCATTGGTTAAATTCTTTCCCTTAACATTTTGCAATTAATTTATTTTGTTGATTACCATCTTGACATCCATTTCATTGATGCTATAGTTATCCCTTTTTATCTATCTTTCTTACTCCTTTCCTTTCTCCATTCTAATGCTATCAAAGATTTGCAATTAGTCATGGGGGTACGAGGTCAGATTTTTTTGATTTTCTCCTAGCCCTGAAATTTTTTGTTTTCTTCCTAACCCCTACACCTTTGGTAGTCATCAGTAATATATCTCCAAATCCATATCAGCCATACCAAAACCTAGCCAATGGACTTTCATCAAAGCAAGGTATTAATTACATGATGATTCATTTGCCCTTGCTAATAAAATATTGTGTTGTGTGTGCAGATGGTGATCATACAACAACAGATTGGATCTAGAGAAAACACTTGGAATGGAGTAGTGCTGGAAGTAGATATGCAAGGAGCAAGATGGAAAACGTACTTATCGATGGACAATGAAAGGTGCAGTCTTGGCATTGGCAGTAGCAACACTTCTTTCTCTCTTTCTCTTTCTTAGCTGCCAACTAAGGCCTGATGTCATTGTAATAAGGTGTTCACCCTTGTTGTTATGAATACCAATTTTTTCAAGTCTTGTAATGATGATCCATTCACATGTCATCCCATTAGTTCCATTCCCCTCAATAATTCCATACCTTCCTGATATTATTGTAAGGAACTCAAGGACGAGTTTTCATTCAATCATGGGGGTATGATGAGACATGATTCACATGAGTCACGATATCACGATCTGTCATCATATCTATAAATAAGAGGCGGAACTTCCCTTATTTTCCATCCTCGTCTAGAAGTAGGGAAACTCTGGAAGTTTGATCACTCCAGAGATAGAATATTTTCCAGGTGCCCACAGTAGGAGTCCCAAAGTGAACGGATCTTTATTCGAGCAACATTGTACCTGAACACAAGTTGTGTATGGTAATAAAGACTATCTTTCCGAATAAACATTGTAGTGCATGGAATATCCTTGGTAATCCCAGTGGTAGTCCCATATGTGTACGGTTAGTCAAGGAATCGGCTGCTCATCACACTTAGGCTAGATAGATTCTCTCAACCCTTTCCTCCTAGTTAAGTGCCTCAGTACGACCACTTCGAGCATGTGCGTTATGTGTAGGGATCGTAGTAATGATTAGGGTTGTTAGCCATGGTTGCATCGGTTCAGGGTGTGTACGGTAAGTGGGAACAGATGTTGATGCTAGGTAATTTAGACTTAGTTCATTAGTTAGAGTTAGTTAGTTTCTCAACCCTTCACCCTTTAGCTTAGAAGACATAAAACAAAAAAACCATAAAAATCATATACCTCAAACTTGCTTAAGCATATATCGTGAAAACTACAAGTAATTTTGGGAAGACAAAAAAACCCAAAGTGTTCCATGGGGCGTGTAGGCACTTAGTCTATGGAGTTCAACTAGATCATGCGTGCTATGCTCGTTTCGTATGGTTGAGTGTAGGGGCACCTCGCCACTCATCAGTAATGGTCAGAACCCCCAATGACAACTACACAAACTATGGTTAGGTGAATAAAGGGATGGAAAAGTGAAAGGTGGTTGAATGAGGTACCAATTGTGTTTGGTGCATTGTGGTAATAGGCATAAGCCCAAACATGGTTGGATATGGAGGGATCAAGGCCTTGGTGATCTATCCCATGGAAGAGGTGATAGGGATTGAGGTATGCAATGTGGCTCTTGATCTTGATTATTTGAAAATCCACCCCCATGACGTTCTCATGTTCAGAATCAGCTCCAAACTCATCTTTTTCTTCTTGTTGCTCATCCGAGATGGCCTTTCCATCCTCTTCGTCAATCTCAATTAGTTGAGATAGGATTCTAGCATAGGTTTGCATTAGGGGTATTACATTATATTTGGAAGTTATGTATTCCTTCCCATCATGATGGATAAGTTCATATTCCAATTTGATTTTTTCTTCCATTCTCAGAATCAGCATGCTAGCTTGAATTTTGGTGTAAAAAAAGTTATAGTGATCCTCATTTATCATCAAAAATTTGGGCTTTAATCCCTAAGCCTTAATGATTGCCTACATTCAGCTAGCATGGGGCCTTTAGAATCATAGATCCTTATGGCCTACTAAGTAGATCTGTTGTCAGCAAAATTAAATGGCAAAATAATGGATTGGTTGAACAATGTTGTCTAAGAGGTGGTTATAGCCTTTTTTTACGATTTTTATTAAAAAATGTAGTCAGTGGGATTATCCACTAACATAGTTGGCTAAAAATGAAAAGGAAATTGGAAAATTATTATTGTCAAATACAATGTAATAGACAGTCATGTACTATGTAGTAGATAGGGCAATTCCATACCAACTACACTAAGTGATGAGAGTGGAAAAGTGGTTTTTCCTTGTCAAATTAAATTGTATTTTCAAGTAGAAATGGGTTTTCACACATAAACTAGTTTGTGGAATGAAAATGCACTTCTAGAATGGAAATGAATTCCTATATAGAAATGAATTTCTAGAATGAAAATGGGTTTTAAAAGTAGACTACACTGGTTCAAAGGACTCTAGTAACTACTATGAAAATATAGTGGAAACATCCAGATCATTTATCGCAACTACACTAGGGTATTTTTGCAAGTATTTGTGTAGCAAATGTTGGTTTAGATAGAATATGTTAATAGGTTATAAAATTGGAATGTAAAAGACTTGGATTTTAGGCAAGATTGGGAAAAGGTTTTTGGCTAAGAATTTGGGTGGAGGTCCTTCTTCTAGTGCTAGAAAACTATTGGACCTAGAAAAATTAGTTGCTAGAATGAAAACCAAAACATCCCATGTGCTAGAATGGTTTAGCCTTGAATCCCAAGGACCTCTGAAAGATGAGATTCAAGGCATCCTACATGGTATGGCCAATCACCCAAGGACTCACAAAAGTGTCAACGGAAATGTAAGTGAAAACATAAATTGAAATGTACATGTAAACAAAAATGAGATCATAAATAGAAATGGAACTATATATCTAGAATGAAAACATAGATAGAAATGAAAATGTAAACTCAAATATGCACAACAATGAACTATAACTTTATTGAAATGGAAAATAAAGTAGCAGGTTGAAAAAGTATAGATTTTATGCTAATTGCAGAAGAATTTTGCTAAGAAGGAGCTTGAAGTACATTATAGTAGGCAAGCTATGTTCCACATCAAAATCTATGATCCAAATTGTTTCTAACTCCTATTTGCAACAACTCCCCACTAGTTTTCACCAAAATTAGCAACCAGGACCACAAATGGTATTTCACCTTTGGTGTAGTGGTATCACGTGGGAGTCCCCAATGTCTAGTATAGATAATAGTTTTGCTAAAAAAGGTGTTTCAATGTTGTAAAAGGCTCTCTTGGTTGCAAAATTCTTTCAAGTGCTACTACTCAAAAGGAGTTGGAACTAGAATAAGGTGTTTATTTTGAGTTTATATAGGTTGTGAAATTTTTGTTTTGGGGCCTACACATCATTGCAATAATTACTTAGAGATTGATGTTTATTTGTAGGTGGTTTTTTTATTCTTACATAGTTTTTCATTCTTTTTATAGCTTTACCATTTCTCATGTACATATTTTTATTGATCGTTCTAATACAATGTAAAGGAATAAGTAGATATAGTTGAAACATTAAGAATTTCACTTTGTTATCAAATCATTATAGGATTGATTATATGTATAGTGAGATCATATTATCCATCCACTCATTTCTAATAAGAAGAGATTCTTACCATAGACATAATAATATTTGTTTCACAATAAAACTAAAATAAAATTATGGTCACCATGCCTAGATGAAAAGGTAAAGAACTAAGATGAAATGAAAAGGGTATGACATTAAGGGGATTTGTGAATTTTCTAAACATACTATTAGAATTGTTATTACATTTTTGAGTTATATTATTTACTAGAGTTCTAACAAAAATATAAAAGAGTATTCTAAAATAAATGCTACATTGTCATGTCACTCAACAAACATTATCCATGCTTGAAGGTGATCTTCTAGTAAGGTTAACATAGTAATAACATAATAAATACACATAATAAAAATTTCTAGGCATTCCATTGGAAAGACATGTTGCCCATGCTTGAAAGCACTCCTATGTAAAATGACCATGCCCTCTTCAAAATAAACTATGTACTTAATAAATTGCTTCCTAATATTTCATTATCAAGTAATGATATTTTTTGCAACTATAATAGTCTTATGGTTATCAATTTTGAGATGATATAATACAATGTCACTAGTAAGTGATATGGACTTGGTTTAGATATTGAACAAATAGGCTAATGATCATTGTAACCATGCATTACACAAAATTCATTATGATTATGATAAGACATCTCACGTCCCATTTCTGCAATTCCTACTACTACCATTTCACCTCACTATTATATATAATTATAATTTTATGAATTTTTATAATCTAGTATTATTTTCTTATTAGGGCAATAATAACATGTGTATTTTGAAAGATAGGTAGAATTTACATTCAACTCCTTGAGTGCCCACAAACACCTATATATGTTGTTATACAAGAGCATTGATGAGTGGCTAGGTATTCCTACACTCAACCATTCGAATACAAGACTTTAACACATGATCCAGTTAAACTCCATAGATAAGATAGTTGTGGTATCTACATAGTTACTCATTGATCACAGTTCACTATCTTTCCACCTAGACTAGTATTTGCTTTGTCATGTATGGTTTAGTCTAGGGTTAGGTGTCTGATGTAGTCCTAAACTAGTGCTACTCCTAGAAACAATGGAAAATAACTTGTTAAGCTAAGAGGAAAGGGATGAAGAGAGTCTAAGCTATCCTAAGTGCAATGAGCATCTATCCCTTAATCATCTATATACATCTTGGACCTTATGTACTAGTGCTGGGATTACCAAGCAAATGTCCTAGGTACGCTACTAGGATACCAAGTAGTCACACTTAAATGTTCATGATTAAGTCATACTCATTCTATGTTTACTAACAGGGATAGGAGAGGAAGGTAGAGAGAAATTAATTTTGAAAGAAATAAATAATAATTAAATAATTAAACTAAGAGAATTCTACAATGATGAAGTAATCTTAATCTTTATTTCCAGTCATGTGCATGTCCAAGTATGTCACACTTGAATGAAGATGTCGTACAATTACAATCATCACACTGCAGGCATGCACTGGGGGAAATGGGTTGAGAAGAACTAAAAATAAAAGCTAACTTCTAAAATGACCTACTAATTGAATCTAAAAACTGGTTGTAGAAACTTACTCCCAACTCCTTACGTCTACATGTGTATTTATAGGCCTACATAGGAGTCATGATATTGCACATTTGATATCGCTAGCTAGGCCACGATATTGCATACCTGATATTGCATAGACAATATCGTGGATATACTATTAGAGCCTAATGAATCACGATTCATCATACCCCCACGATTGAATGAAAACTTATCCTCGAGTCGAACAAAATGAGAACAAGCTCCATTGATTACATAGTGGAGAGGTATGGGATTATTAAATGACTAGGAATTTATTCATGCCACAGTGGAGAATTGAACAAAATAAAATTGGGACAAACATAGAATTACAAAAATTTCTTGGAACTCATGTGGTTCTAGGTGGTGGTGGTTCTTCCATGGATGCCTTTCCTTTGTCCTATGCACCAGGATTCTGAGATTGATACCATTGAAGAAGCACCTGACATTTCTCCTCTTCTATCCAAGGATTATGAGCTATCCATGCTAATGTTCCAATGTTCGATGAAGTTGGCACTTCCCATGGACATGGTAGCTATGGGAACACTTGATTGGCCTTAACATGCCATGCCAGAAATAGCTGTTGTTCCTCTTCATAGGCTTGGAGCCTAACCTGTCCACCTTTTTCTTGGCTAGATTATGCAGTGATAGGAGTTTCCTAAGTGATGTTGAATGATTTTGCCTCCTGCTCCACATGTTCTACATGAGGTCCTTGGCTCCTGCCTCCCCCTAAGCATTTAGTTGCACCTTGAGAAGGTCCTCCTTATTGTCCTCTTTTAGGAGCCATCTATAATCACACAAAGATCAATTGTTAGTAAGGTTATTGAAAGAAGTTCAATTATTTCATATCTTACTTATTGCCTTTAGTAATTGTTTAATTCTTTGCTTAGTGTGATTTTAGAGTTAGAAATTTTTTAAAGGAAGTTGCCCTAAAAGTTCAATGTCAGACCTAGTTTGTTTAGGTGACACATCAAAGGACACGTAATGGTTTTGAGGAATGTTTGATAAAATGATGACAAAGGAAAGAATAGATTTGGCAATGAAGTTCTTGGAGGATATAAAATGATGTGGTGGTGTGCAACAAGTGAATTTTACAAAATTCATGCAAGTGGGTCCTTCCCAAAGAAGGTTCCAACCTATAATGTACTTGCATAACCACATCTAACAATGACCATAGGCACTAGAAGGGTTAAATGTAATCTATACTGATGCAACAAAACACACACATGTTAGATACCATCGCTATGAGGTATGAATTCTATGCCACACAAGACACAAGTCAAAAATTCTTGAACAACAAGATGGGATGAATCATAGAAGGGATTGCAGAAATTGGGACATGAGGTAATTGACCTAGGGAACAATGAATCTTGAGTGTAGGGCATGACTAATGTGTCATTAGCCTGTCACTCCAAAATCAAGACCAAGTCGATCCTCTAATCATTGACATCACATTACTTCATTCCAGGATGGAAAACCATAAGAGCATCATGACAGTAAGGCATATGTTCACTTGGAGTTTTGTTCAAGGGAAGACTGATTTGGAATTTCTTTGTGGCACATTTGTTTTTGTTTGGTCACTTTGACACACTTTCTCTTCTCTTCTCTTTTTTTTTTGATGCATAATCTAGTGAAGATGCCTACCTTTAGGCATGGATGCATGTCTTTTCAGTGGGACCCCCCTAGAATAGCATTGGGTTTCTTTATTGGGTACTTTTAATTCTCTTACTCCCATTTTTCATTAGATATACAAGGATCTTAGTACACCCAGGCTACATGGTAACTCCTACAAATGTCACCAAAGAGAATCCACAAGTCCCCTTGATGTCACACCCTGGCCATTCTCTTTTGGTCCATCCTTCTTCGCTTTGGGTATAATGAGTACAAAATTACTTTAAGTTTTAATGATCTTAAGAATATCATTGTACCCAAAGTAGAACCTTTTATTAATAGAATGGTTGGATGGATGTGATGGGCTCACTATTCAAATAATTAGTTACTCGAGACATGATAGCAAAGAACAATACCTCAACCAACAAGTCACATGAGTGTTTTATTCATAGCTGAGATTACCTATTAAAAGATAAAAGGATAAAACAATAAATAAAAAGATAAACCAACCAATAAAAAGATAAAACAAAATTTGAAAGATGAAAAAATGGAAAATAAAAAATTGTAAAACTAAAGAAAAGGAAAAACATTTATTAATTCTATTTATTAGAATGGGGGATATCCCCCATAACTAAACTTTTGATCATAGCAAGAATTAATAAATGGAAGGGTAAGATCCATGCATGTTGGAAATATTGGGGCCTGGTCATATCCAAACCACTGGGTGTCTTTTGATGTCTTATTTGGAATGTACCCTTATTGGGGTTCACACACTCAATCATAATAGAGATAGTGGGGTGGGGTAGGTTATATGATGGGGTCATGGGATAAGGAGCTACCCAACTATGGTACCCTTTACCATAAGATGACATGCAAGGATCAATATGTCTCATTTTGTGGCTATATTCATTGGGCGACATAGTTGTTGGAGAATTGATTGGTGGCCCTGATAAGGTAACATGAGGTGTTGAGTTTGAGGAGAAGGATGCATCATAGTGTTGAACTTGCATTGGTTTGGGAGATGTAGTGGGTTTAGCATAGTGCTTCTTCTTTCTATGGCCATGCCTAAAGAAAGAGCACTTTTGAGTACTTCCACTACTGTTGACAATAGTAGCACAAGTAGCATTCATAGGTTGGTGTTGTGATGCAAAACCTTTTGGGACAATTGGTGACGATGTAGAAGGGGGTGAAGGATAAAAATAGTGTTGTTGAGAAAAAGTGTAAGGTACATGAGATGGCAACCTTGTCAGAGAGGGTATGAGTGGATAGTATTCTAGAGAATGATAATGATGAGGTGAAGTAGAGGATGATGATCTCGTTGGAGAAACAGGGTGTTGAACATAGTAAGAATTTGGAATTGGGACATACAAAGTATATGGTTTGGTTGGTGATGGATTCCCACATGATTGGGGCTTTAGCCATTGTAGTTGAACCCAATATTTCTGTATGAAATCTAGGTGTAGCATTCTTCCCTAATGCTCATGTAAATGTAACAAAACTAGGCATTGGACTTTGGGATGATCATACAGACAAATGTTGCATTGATATGAGAAGTTGGTAGTTGCGTTCTTATTCTTATTATCTTCTACCCTTTTTTTTGATTGTTGCATGGTGTCTTGTCCTATTTATTGATTTTGCATAGTTCTTCCTCTACTATTGTTAGCATATTCTCCATATTTTTTGTGAACCCACTCCATCATCTTATTAATCCTTTCCATGATTTCATCTAGTGATTATTGCATTGGAAAAGGTAGAAATGGTTGCACTTCCTCAAGGTGAGTTGATTTCTCCCCTTTATGGCTATGGACCTTTTCTAATTCAAGATTTTGGTCCTGTTGAAATTTTTCAACATCCTTCCATTTAGCCATTTTGTTTCTTCTTTTTATAACCACTTAATAAGCTCTTGGAGTTGATGGGTTTGTAGCTCATATGTTTGACCTTGAGCATACATCCCTAGGATTTCTGTTATTTCATTATAGAGCCCATCCATGATGTGACATATTAGCCTTTCCTCGGAGAATCCATGGCCTAGGTAGTTGTTTAACAATACATAATATCTTTCTAAGGCCATGTCCAAGGGTTCATGTTGCTCTTGTTTCCATTCTTGGATTTTTCTTCTCAAGGTCAACACTTTGGCATAGGTTTGATATTATTCAGTAAAAAGTTCTACCATTGTTGGCCAACTATGGATTGATTTTGGTTTTAATAATCTGTACCACACTTTTGCATGGACAACGAGTGTCAAAGGAAAGAGCTTAATTTTTGCCATCCATTATCAATATTATTCCATACACAAGCATCATAGAAGGCTTGTATATGCTATTTCGGATTTGAATCATAGCCTCCTGCAAACTTGGAAAAGTTGTTTAAATCAAGCCAAGGTAGACGACTTTCTTTGTGATGCCTACAGGATATTTGAATGGCCTCTTGCATAGGCATTATGCTTTGAGTGGCCAGTAGGGGTTCATTGTCACTAAGTAGACTGTGAGTTTGCAAGTTGAGATGATGTTATCCTTGTTCATGTTGGTGTTCTCAATTTTCTTTATGAGCTCAATTTTTAGTTCTACGCTGATCCTTTGAAAGATAGTCATTCATGTCATGATCTAATGTTGAAGGAGTAGAGGAAGAGAAAGAACTGGAAAACTTGTCCTGAGTTTTGTAAGTTTTCCAATCATCCCCTGATAGATTCTAGTTAGTTATTGAGAAGGTCCTAGGCCTTTCAGACCTCCTCATTCTATGGTCTATCCCATCCTTACTAGAGGTGTTAGAGTTGGTTGAAAAGAATCCTTGAGTATCATTGGGATACACATGAACATATGGAATTCCTACATAAGGTTGAGTACTCCAAACTTTTTCTTAATCATATAATTCATTGGTTCTCAAATGAATTACCTCACTAGTTGTGGAGTTAGTAGAGTCTTGTGAGAGAGACATTGTTGTGGGTGGTCTGTGACTTAATTCAATTGAATTTAATTTCTTTTCTAAAGGAAATATCATTAATACTCATTATAGCGATGTTGTATGATATAACTAATCTAAATAACTAACACTGTCTGTAGCAACGATGCCAATGATGCATGGCTAGGTACCCCTACACTCAACCATATGAATATGAACGTTTCATGCATGCTTCGGTAAAAATCTGTAGATGGGCTAGTTGTGGTATCTAGATAGTTACTCATTGATCACAATTTTCTATCTTCCCACCTGGACTAGCATTTTCTTTATCACGTATGGCTTAGTCTAGGATGAGGTGTATGATGTAGTCCTAAACTAGTGCTACTCCTAGAGGCAAAGGAAAATAACTTGTTAAGCTAAGAGGAAAAGGATGAAAAGAGTCTAAGCTAGACTAAGTGTGATGAGCATCCCTCCCTTAATCATTCGTACACATCTTGAACCTCATGTACTACTACTGGGATGACCAAGCACATGTCCTATGTATGCTACCAGGATACCGAGTAGTCACACTTAAATGCTTGTGATTAAGTCGTACTCATTTCATGTTTACTAACAGGGATAGGAGACGAAGGTAGAGAGAGATTAACTACAAAATAAATAAGTAACAATTAAATAATTAAACTAAGTGAATGCTACAATGATGACATAATCTTAATCTTTATTTCGGGTCATATACATTTACAAGTGCATCACACTTGAATGAAGATTCCATACAATTACAATCACCACACTACGGGCATGCACTGGGGGACAAGGGTTGAGAAGAACTAAAATGAAAGCTAACTACTAAAATGAACTACTAAATGACTCTAAAAACTTACTCCCAATTCCTTGCGCCTACATGTGTATTTATAGGCCTACATAGGAGTCATGATATCGTGCATCCGATATCAGTAGCCAGATTGGGATATCATGGGCCTGATATTGGAGCCTAATGAATCATGATTCATCAAGCATTAATGGTAGGAGGATAATTTGGAAATGATCCAATTGTATAGCTCTTGTGTTTAATACTTGATGATTAATTCCACATCATCTTATACATTTTGAATACTTTAGGATTAATTATTATCTGTATACATAATCATACTTACTCATAAGTTTAGCACTTTTGATCAAATTATCTTCTAAACTTAGCTAACTTACCTTGCCAAAAAGCCTTCTTTAACATACTTTTAACATAAAGATCTCATATTCTAAGCATAATCTATAATCAAGAACTCTTTGGATCATCTTTACACCTTCTAGACCATCCATTCCATCAATTATTTTCATGAAATGTTACAAAAAGTTTAAAAATTTCAAGATGATATTATAAATGCAATATATGAGGCCCTACAATATTTCATCTATGATATGAATCCAAAATATATATATATATATATGCATGGACTATCAAGAAAAATTTTTATTCATCATTTCATGTAAGGGGAGTTCATGTTGTTTTTCTATTTGATAACATTCAAATATCTTCCTTACCACATGTCTGATTTGAACCATTCCTAATTTTCTTTTGTTCATGGAGTGACAATCTCAATCATGGGGTAGAACATTGCATGTAAATTTTATGAATTATGCTAAATTTTTCTAAAGCCTATACGAACAATTAAGGGTAAGAATAATAAGAGTTCATAACATTTTGATGTAATAAAAGCTAATAAACTTAATGTCCTTTCCAATTCACCATTTGAGTACATTTTAAGTAATAAATAAAAGATAGTGACAAATCATCAAGATAAAATTATTTTTAGTTAATTGCTAAATTTTTGAATTAAAATTTTTTTCAACTTTGTAATTAATTTTAAAAATAAAGTTAATTATATTAATATTTTTTATCAAAACCAAAAACTAATGAAGGATTTTGAATCATTGAGAATTCTTTTGGAATTTTTAGGTAATATTAAATTTTCTTATGTTTGCAAATGATTCCGAAAAGACTTGTAGCTAGAGAACCATCACAACCAAGGGGAAAGAGGATCATAGAATGAAGAAGAGGATGAGGCATAGATCCTCTTGTAGAGCAAGAGATGTAATTACATTCAATTTATCAATCCATACCTACAACAACACAATCTATTTAGGTAGAAGCTGATGCACCGCTACCTCCAAAACAAGGATAATGTCTCACACTCTCTAATGAGTATTTACAACCATCCAGGAAAAGTCTATCATTTTCACCATGATAGTGGAACTCAATCCTAGGTCATTCATGGATCTCACACCTATAGAGATTCATTAAAAACTCCAAGTTTCACAACTCTGGTCAATCATCTTAAGTAATGATAAATGATATTTGAGGAAAGTCCACTAATTATTGCAAAAAGAACAAGATGATGCCAAGGTAAATATTGAGGAAGTGATAGTGCCATATTTAGTAGTAGTATTTTCAATGGCACTAAATATACCAAATTTCAAGACCAACATCACTCAAATATCCACAAGGTCTAATACAAATGTAAGGAATTTATGGTTACAAAGGGCATATGGAACTACATAGAGAGAATATAACACATTATCCATTATAGAGAATATCTACTTCAAAATTGGAACATACCATATCTTTTCAATCAAAAAAATTAATAGAATGTCCACATATGCTACTTGAGGAAGTGTTATCTTAATGGGAAATTCCAACCCAACATTATTTTTAGAAATCCAAGGATGGTTTGAAGAGAAGAAGATAAGGAAACCCACTCTTTCATTTTCTTGTCTTATCATAAAGTTGTACAAGCAAGCTAGAATTTTGAGCTATACTAATAATGTTCTTCCAAAAGCCAAAAATGTTTCATACACATAAATCTCCAAGTCAATGCCACCCAAAAAAGATCAACTGGAGAAATTAGCATGCAATAAGGTTGTAATAGGGTCAACACTAATGACCAACATTCTAGTTGCAGACATAAAATAGGTAGAACCCAATGGGTTAACTCTAATTGCAGAATGAGCAAGATAGAGTGCTTCACTAGCAAAACAAGATTATAGACCTTTTATGAGTCACCTACAGTAGATAGAAAAAATAATTAGATGGGATAATAGGGAAGTTTCAAGTATGTACAGAGTAAGGACTAATCCAAGTAGACCTGCAGTATCCACCAATGATCAAATATCTTTGTAAGTAAGAGAGGATGATAATTGTGTTAAAAAATTTCATCATTTCAAGTAATGTTGAAAACTAGAGAAGGAGCCACTATGGTGATAATGTAACATCAAGATGCAACTGGAGCAGAAAAGGACATAACAAATAATATTAAGAAATCATTCAATGTTTCTACTGTATCACTGGTAGACATTTTATTTTTACTATGTTTATCCTTAGCATATTGAAGAGCTAATAATATTAGTTAATCATATACGTCACTAAGAGTTAAATAATATGTTTTATACCTTACTAACTCTAAGTGGGAAGACAACAACCATGAACTTCTTATCAACTCACTAGTATACTTATATTTTCTATCCATGGATTACAATCTAGTCATGTGTGAATACTTATGACTTGTATGGTTGAGTATTGAAATTCTCTATCACTCATTAATAAGCACTTTAATTACAATGTAAAAAAAATTATTAAATTAAGAATAAGGACTCAATCTATTAGTTCTGAATGACATTAATAAATATTCAAAATCATGTGGCTTCAATTCTATAAGACAATAAGATAGCTTTATTATTGATCATCTCTTCATGTACATCAAATGTCCTAAAGTAGGTGAAAAAATAATTGAACCTTGTCAGTGTCCTTTATACTTTATGTTATTAATAGATACACAACATATTAGATATTCCATGAAGCTAAAACACTTCAAAATAACTATAAAAATCAAAGATTTTCAAAATGAAATTTAGAAGATTAAGGATCTAAGTATGAGTCTTCCAAAAACTCTAATTACAACTATACTAAATATTTTCATAGGAAAAAAATATAAACAATCAATAATGGTTTGATGAACAATGCAAGACAACTAGAATTTTATTAAAAACATAGAAGCCATCAAATAAAATCAAGTCATATAAAAATTTCATTCAAACTAAGAAGAAGGAATTTGGCAAACAAAGAATAAATGGTCTATTAGAAATGATAAAGAAAGATTCAAAATATTTTTATCATTCATTTCAAAGCAAAAGAATAATAAACTATGCTTTCTCTCTCAAAGATATTAAATTTTTTACCAAGTTTTATTTTATAGCAGTGATATAATAGAATATTTTCATAATAGTTTTAATAAATTTTTCATTTCTTTTGATGACACAATGTAGGAATAAAAATACAATCAAGAAAAGTTAATGATGTAGATAACTTATGTAAAGGAATTCCTAGTAAAAACAACCATTGGTATAGAACCTCATCTAGAAGAAGTTAAATTTTTTCATGCAAGTGCGAGTAGAAAAGGAATGGTGCATCGATAAAGAAAATATTCTCATTAAGAAAGGAAAAAAAGATATACATAATTATAGATTAGTTATAATCATCAATATGTTTTTGAGCTTATGAGCACTATTCTAGAATTTATGCTTAAAAGATGAGTTAAATAAAATAACTATGTATAATTTCGGTATAGATTATCTCATCATATTAAAATATCATATTGATAGAGCAAAAGGTCTAAATAAGAAAAATTTTATCTAATTTATATGTTTTCTAATGCCTATAATTTTGTAATTCAATGAAAGTTATGAAGGCATTTAGAAAATTTAAAATTTCCTAGCACATTTTTATATGTTATCAAAAGAATTTACAAAGAAATATGTATTCAACTTATAAATGGATAAGAAAGAATTTTATTTAATATTTTGGTTGGTGTTAAACAATGATGTCCTATTTCTCCTAATTTATTTGTAATTTTTTATTAATTAACTTGAAGAGTGGATGCATAAAATACTAGCTCAATTTATAATCACATCTAAAAGTAGTTGTGTTAGAGTCTTCTACTATGTTAATGATGTTATCTTAATTTTAAGTTCAAAAAAAGGATTGTAAAAAATGCTTAATACTCATAATGACTTTTGTCAACATTCAAGAATGAAATTTAATATTCAAGAAAATCATGATTTATGGCATATGTAATAAGATATCCAATTTTACTATAGCTTATGAATATGTTGATCTAATTTTCTCTTTTAAATATCCTAGTCTAGAATAATCCTACAATTAAAATTGGATCAATGCATTACTCAAAGAGTTGCAAGTGGTATGAATGCGGTAATTACTTTAAAGAGTAAAAATAAGAAGGAATCTATTCTAGCTTAGGATATTTGAAAATAACTTTATCATGTTATTGTTCAATGTATCATTTTTTATGGATCTATTGTATGGGGTTCTATTCTATCAAATATATATTGGAAATAGGTAGAAGAAATTTAGAAGCTTTTTCTACTTGAGAAATTTAAACTAAAAAGATAGACATAATATATATTATGCTTCATGAAGTAGAGATGATGTCATTAGACATTGAAGGTATTCATCAATTTATAGCTTACTCTCTAATGAGTTATCATTTTGTTGGCTGCGATATCGCATATGTAATATTGTGTACGCAATATCCCAGCCTGTCTCCTTATCTATAAATAAGAGGTAGACAGATCTGGTAGGCATTTTTTAAAAGTTTTCTTTAAGTTTTTATTTTTAAGTAGTTCTTCTCTCAATTCCCTTTCTCTCCTAATCATTTTGCATTTTTATTAAATAAATACTAGAAAAAAGTTATGATCAAAACCTATGATAAAACTAAATTTATGATGGAGCTCTATGGCTTAATAAATAGAATATTCAAGAGTATATTCTTTATTCTTATCCTAACTACATTCACAAATTGGTAAAACAAATAGTAATTTTAAAAAATTTGGGAAATCTTAAAAATATATATAATTATATTTTAATAGTATCAAGAAAGGCCTTGATTCAAAGATAAATTTTTTTCTACTCCTATTCCTTGTCATTTACAATAAACAATTAGCAGAGCACGAATGATATCTCATCATCTATGAGTTAAAATAATTAGGTGCCTTAACATTCCTCATGAAGAATGAAGATGTCGATTGTGCAACACAAATAGCATTGAATATGAATAGCATATTTTCCTAGTACATTAAACATATATGAGATATTATAGTTATAAATTTCATTGATTGATTTCAAAAGTTACTATGAATTGGATCTAATATTTTCAACAAATCTATTTGGATCTACATGTAATATTGTCATATTCAATAGGTAATCCTTCAAGTAGATCCACTACTTATTTATAATTTAAAGAGTTACCTAATAATTTATATAAATATATCACTTAGGAAATTTTTAAGAGACAACCTTTTGTGCAAATTATGATTTATTTACCTCGTTCCTTAACTTTTTAAAGTCATTTAAATCTAATTTAGAAAATATAAGGTTAGATTTTGTCCATGCACATTATCTATCAAACTCATATTTGTTGATTTGGTAATGGTTTCTAAGTTCCTTGATATTGGTGTCATCAAAAATCATTATGCTTTTTTAGTCTATCATCTCCTAAATTTTGAAGGATTTCATGTTTTGTTAAATTGTTGAATCTTTGATTGAATTTTTAAAATGTGGAAAGGGATATTTTCTCTTAAATTAGAAAAGTCCAACATTTTGAAACCATATCTACAACTTATTGTTTTTAAAAATTTTGATATATGATTTATGTGGATCTTGATTTTCTTAAGCAAGAAAATTTTTTTACTTGGTAGAATTGATTCTATGTAGAAGGTTATTTATTACAATCTCTCATAGTGATGTCACTAGTTTCATCAAGAAGATCATATGTTTGATTCATGTATTTTCATGCTAAAAAAAGTTATTTAAGCACATTAATGCTAAAATACTACAAACACTGCTAAGATTTCTTCTATAAATGTTGTAGATCCTACTAAAGTTTTTTCTACAAATGATGTAGATCCTACAACTATTTCTTCTATTAATGTTTCAAAAATTAGCACACCTTTTCTTTCACTATTGTTCAACAAAATATACCTTTGAGAAAGGTTCTAATCCAATAAATTTCAAGGAATTCTTTAATGATTAAGAAAAAATAAATATTTATTCCTAAGATTTCACAAAATCTTATTATTAATTCAAATGATATAAATAATTATTCATAATAAAAAATGTTGAGAAATTCTATCTAATAATGATTACATATCAAATATTTAGACTGAACAACATGTTCAAGATATTTTAACTCCTCATAATTCATTTGCAACTGATTGTCAAGATATGTAGATAATATCTTTTGATAAATTTGATTCTATGAACAGGGTGGGGGCCTTATCCTTTTCCACCCAATGTTAATATTTTTATTGAATATATCATTTCCTACCCCAAAGGGGAGGTTTTTCTAGATTTCTTATAAGGATGAAAACCTAAAAAGGCATCCCCAAAACTATTAGGCCTATCCTTTTTGTTGATTTGAATTTTTTCCTCTCTATCGTACTCCTTTGCTTTTGTCCTCTAAACTTTTATTTTTAATATATATATTTTTTAGGGTCCAACACTCAAAATTTACTAAGAACACTTAGTATTTTCTTAAGGATGTTTTCAAAATTTAGAGCATATATACTTTTATAGTCCAATAGATCCAAAGTGTTTACACATGTAATAAATTATCAATTTCATTATTTAGCAACAATTTTCTATATAAGTTATACCAATATTACTTAGATATATGTAGCTATAAGTATTTTGGAAGTGCATGTTATTTTTATGAATGGGTTAATTAATTTATTTTAGCAAATTTATGTACATGTTAAGCTTTTCTATGATTTCATGTAGCTATATTTTATATAGCTTTTGATGAGCAACGGGTATACCCTATGTCCAACCATACAAATCACTAGCATCCACTAAGTGATCTAGTCAAATTTCATAGGCTTTATATTTCTAAGAACACTAGTTCAATGGAGTGAATCTAGCCATTGCAATTGTTGTCTTCCTAGTTTCACTTGTGAAATGCAAGTGTATGGTTAAGCGTAAATGAGGCATATGATTTTTCTCATTTTTTCTTTTATAGATTAAGTTACCTAAGAATAAGAATAAAGTATTTAATTTCTTAATTAATCTCATAACTAGCTAATACTTAACTAATCTTGACATAAGCATCCATTCTCACTTTTTGTATACATCCTAAACATAATATAGCATCACTAGGTTGTCAGACATTAAGTGCTACTAGGATTACCAAGCATTAAATGTATGCTCGAAGTGGTTGTACTTATGTTTGCTATTTAATTTATATTAATTAATCAACTAAAAACATTATAGTAAATTACATGAATATTACATTCATAAACAAACTATTAATCTATTCCAAGTGCTACAAGGATTGATCACAAAAGCTCATATTTACTACTATTCACACGAAGATGTTTAGGTACATCAGTGCTCAAATAAAGATCCATACACTTCTTTGACTCCTTTTATAGGTACTCAGAAAACATTTTTAACTATTTGAAAGAAAAATTACAACTGCTTCACTACTACTACTAAAAGATTGACATAAATGTGATGGGTAGCCATACATTATAGGTAGAGACAGGGTGCCACATCGACGAGGACACATCAATGTGTAAAATCCTACGTTGATAGGATCACATTGATGAGATCCCATCAACATGGCCCAACAATGCAACTCATCATACACACATGACTAAATGAAAACTCATCCTTAAGTTCTTTATAAAATTTTGGAAAGGCATGAAATTATTAACTAACTACAGAGACACAAAATAAATATGACAAAAAATAAGTATCCAACTGTATGGATTTACAATCATTACAAAATTTTTGTATTCAGGACAACAAAATTAAACACTAGGAAAAAAATTAACAATCACAACCTTTTAGATGGATGGAAGATGATGGCGAAAATTAGATGGTCGTATGTAGTGGAGGCACCTAAGGCTCAAAAGGACCTTCTCCTACCTTGGGTGCATGTGGTGGTTAAAGTGATTGTTGTGGTTTTTCGACTATAGCTACAACTTCTGGTGGAAGATGGAAGGCATCCAATAATGCCTTCATCTTCCCTTCCGTACTCTAGGAATCATTCATGGTCCACATTGTTTTACCAATGTTGGCTAAAATGGGAATATTCCATGGACAAGACATTATAGGAAACAACTTCATCACATTGACAAACCAAGTAGTGAACTATTTATGTTCAATGTCAAATATCCTAAGTGCATTCTACAGCTCTTGGTAGTCATTCATTCTCTTGGCCAAGGTCTCAACAGTTGATATCTAATTAGTTAACTTCATCCTCATAACCTCAATTTTTGCATTTGCAACCTGAAGCTCTTACTTCGTCTGTTTATGGTGGTTGAGCTTTACCTTGTGCAACAAGTATGAGCTATTCACCTACATCTCCAAATTTGACCATAGCCTTTCGATAGTCATCATTGCCAAATTTCCATATCAAATATTGGAAAACTCCATGTATTTTATCATTTCCTCTATCTATAGCTCCTTCATGTAGATTTCAACCTTGTTGTATCTGTTCAGCCCATCAAAGATAGGCTACCAGACATCACCTTCATGTTGTAGTTGTTGGAGGGCCTATTAAATTTTTCCTTTGCTAATTAGATGCCCTTATTATTGATTTCTTTTTGTAATCCCACCTAGTTCTTGTAGTAATTTTTAACCTTTTCGAACATAAGGCCTTATTTTTATAAGTGGCAATCTCGATTGTAGATTTTTGGTGCAAGGCATAGACTTCCTCCATTGAGAGGTTTCTATTTTCTGCTATCAACCTCCCTAATTTAGCATTTACCCTAGCAAGATACTCTTGGTATTGATGGATAAATTTAGCCATCTATTATTCGTACACATCAACATTTTGTAGGTAATGATTTTTTGTAGTTGGGGCCTCATTCTCCTAACAAGTCTAGACCAAATTCTTCTAAATGTTATGTGTTGTGGCATTAGCCAAGGACAAATCAAAGACTAAAATTAAGGAAGAACTTGCATATGCCAAACTTGTAAATGAAAGGTTGGTCAAAGTAAAATAGTATCTTTGGATGGTTCTAGGACAAGGAAGAATTCCACATGATAAAAGTGGGTTGGGATGTTGTTCATAAGAAGAAGCATCTATACAAACTCCAACTCAACAAAAGGATTCTCCAAAAAATTTTAACTAGCCTTCCCAGAGTTTTTGCTATAGCTAATTTCAATACAAACCAAGATTTCTAGTTGAGATTTTATTAAATTCAAGTTGAAATTTCATGAATTTTGTTTTAGATTAGATCTTGATACAAGCTAATTCCCAGGTTTTCAATTTTTACATAAAATTTCTATAATTTTTATATATATTTTCACCATGAGATTTCCATTGATGTTAATGGGCTACTTGGTTTTTTCCTCAATCTTTGATAAGCTTTGTTTTAATCTTAATGGTTGTAAAATGTAAATATTATTGTTTGGTTCAAGTGAAAACATTGACATTATGCTTATGGTTATTTACTTAATAGCTAAAATTTTTATCATGATCATAAAAGGTTTTGATGGTTATGGTTGGGTTATTCAAGGCCTTCTTCAAGATCATCCTAGTTGTGATTGAGTTGGTTGGACTGCTATGTTACATCCACACACTAGGACTCAACACCCCATTTGCTAACATGGTGTTAAACCATGGTTTCTTGTGGTTCAGTCTAAGGGAAAAGGAGTTCCTAGCCTTCCTATTATAGAATTTCAATGTGATGGTGTAGTCATACTTGACATCTAAAATAGTGACTGTGATTCTAAAAACCCTATTCCCCAACTTTTCTAGTTTGATCATCAAGTTTAGACTTGAAGATTCTAATACACATGTTGAGGGTGAACAATTTCATAGCATATACACCATAGGGATACGTAACTTGTCCAAAGGCAAGGATATGCTTGAATTCATCTAGTACAATGCTAACAACACAATAATGTTTATTCACTACATCAACACATTATTCTAGAACCCTCCTAATACTGTCTACCATGTGGAAGGGCAAGTGTAATTTTAATTTCTTTTACTAATTATTTTCATTAGGCCACTTGGATTTATCAATTTTATTTGGGTTAGCATGCTTAGAGGTACAAGGTAGATGACCAAGGGTTGATTAAGAGTGACTAGCTCTTACCCTTGGCCTAAATAGCCTTGGAGGTCTTTGCCAAAAGGCCAGTAGTAAGGCTACTAGTAAGAGAGCAGCTCAAAGGTATCTTTACTAGGTATACCTCATACTATTCCCAAGCCTACCATAGATGCATAGCTAATGGAACAACCCTTGGTTGATGGGATAAACCCAATTTTGATGCATATACCTATATACCCCTGAGGGTCCCCATGCTACCTTCACCAAGCAAGTAAAGTAAGAATGCTTATTTTTCTAATTTGTTATTATTTTTTGTTTCATGCAATGTCAACATTTTCTAGCTACATAGTCATTTGGTTATCTAGGCTTTATTTATTTTACTAGTTTTATTGGTATGGCTATAATTTTTATTTTTAATTTGTTATGTTTGACGTTTATTTTGATTTTGGTTTTGCATGATGTTCCTATGCTAAAGATAATGGATCATTTTCATTGTATTTTAGGGGATACACCATCATCTAGCATTTTCGTGATTACTTCATGATGTGTTGAGAAGACATGTATCATCAAGTTTGGCAAGGTGGATGTAGTGTAGCATTGGTTGGCTAGCTAAGCACCCAAAGAGATCCAAGTGAGACTAACTAGTGTAGGTTTGCTCAATTTGTTCATGGCTCCTACCCTAGTCATCTCTACCTTAGAGATGATCAAAACAATTGACTCCTTTGAAAAAGAAGTGAATTCATCACTCATGTTCATGGTGTGCTTGTCACCTTGGCCATTAATGAATCTACCTTTAGTAACCTCTTTGGCATCCCTCACGAGGGGATGAACATTGTCACCAAAATAGGGAAAGAGGTGGATCATCGAGAGGAAGTGTAAGAATGGCTAAATACTTATTGCAACCACTCTAGATTGACCCTAGTGGACTATTAGGTCATAAAGGAAAATGAGATTTATCCATTATTGTAGTCTCAGGAGTTTTAAAAGTTTTTTTTATAGAAAAGGTTATGGGCATTGAGTAGACATGGACCATGAAAAATATATTTTCCAAGGATGCTCAATTCAACTAGACTTCTCATTTGGTTTCTAGGCTATTAGGGGAGATTTTGAAACTCAGGGGCAACCTTGGTATGATATTCCACATGCACTTTGCATTTTCTGCAGTGTACCTAAGATGGTTCATGGAGATTTTGGTTGTGATAAAGGATGAACAATGGGTAAGTCAAGATCCATTCCAACTCTTCAAGCCTTTGGTGAAACATCTTTTTCCACCCATGCAAGCTTAGAATCCATGAGAGGATGTTGGGAAATTGCTAGCTGTTACCACTAAGAACTTTAGTGGTATGTGTTATCCTTCCCTTGATAGCATGATGATGGAACTGCAAGTTCACCATGGAAATTTCAAAAGGTCAAAGAGTTACATGTTGAAGTTGAAGAGGTAGCTAGATCAAAGTTAAAGTAGCCTATGATCAATGAGACAACACTAGTTATTGAGTAGCCTACAAAGAGGAGGCTTGTCATTAAACCTGGCCAAGGGCATCACATGGTTATAGGTATGTTTTATTAATGGTATTTTATTTAACTTATTTTGCATTTCATGTTTTGTGTTATATGTTAGTGTTTTGGTTTTTCTTTTAGGAAAAATATGCTCAGCGGTTCTATGTTTTATCTTCATTTCTCTTGTAGGTAAACAACAAGAACTCATGGCCCAAGCAGTGGTAGTAGAGGCAGAACAAAAGTGCCTAGAGGAGGAGGTTCTACAATAGCATGAGGATGAGGAACTATCCAATACCACATTGGATTACCTTCATGCTCTATTTTATGGTTCACAATTATGTGAACCTCCTATCATTATCCCAAATGATGTTCCTAGTACTTATGAAATTTTCTTTTATGGGTTGCATCTTGTAGTTTCATGTTTGAACATGGTTTTAATTGTTAGTTGATTTTCATGCTTGTTGTAGCTTTTGAAACTTAGCCAGATGCTTCAACCTTCATGTTTTGCATAAATCATGCATGAAAGTCCTAGAAAAAATAGAATTCATGCATGGGATGGCCAAAGATATGATTGATTGGTTGTAATAGACTGCTCTTGATGTTCATTAGAACCTTAGTTTATTTTTCTTTTAATTGTTTTTATCTTTTTATGTATTTTTCTTATTTTTGATTTCATGGTCTTTTAGATCTTATGATTATATAGTTTTAATTATTTAAAAAAATTCTATTATTTCATTATTTTTTTTACTAGTCTTATGTATTTTTGTTATTTGTATTGCTTGCAATATGAAAGATTAGATGGAATTCCAACCATGCCTTTTAAATTCATGAGCTTTCTAACTTGCCACTTGAACTAGAAAATGTTCCATGAAGATTATATGAAAGTGTCACTAAATGTGCATTCTCATATGCTAGAACCTTGTGGGAATGCCAACATTCCAATGAGTTCTTAAGGGAATGACTTGTAGCATTGGAAGGAAAAATTAATAGACTGAGAAGATTAGAGATCTCAAGGATAGTAAGGATTTTTGGATGCCCAAGTGGCTAATAGGGACTCCTTGAGAACCAAATATATTGAATGGATGTGGTATTCAGATGCCATCCATGACAAGGTTGCTCTTGCTAGGGATCTTGTAGAGAAAAATTTGTAGATGGACCTATTGGCTCATAAGGCTCAAAAGTATAGGGACTATTATGCTTGGATCCTTTAATGGGTCTAAGCATAACAGGAGCACAAAAATAAGTACAAGGCTGAATGGAAGAGATACCTCAAGTGGCTACAAGAGGAGACAATTAAGAGGCACAAGTTGGAGTTGTTCATGAGAGGGATCAATGTTGGATACATATTAAAGATATTTGAAGGCTCTTTGGTGGTGGCTGATTTTCCTACTCCTTAGGTTACTACTACTTCTAGGGAGGTGAAAATTAGTACATTTTCATGAGAGCCACCCACATGGATGGACATTGATGAGAGCAACATCTTGGTAGGTATTAATCTTGGGAAAGTAGATTGGGCTTACATGACCAAAGACCAAATCCCCCACCATCTGGAAGTTGGTGTTCAAAACTTTCCTTCAAAGGATACTACTCCAGAATCTTCTCATGTTTTTTTATTTAGAATAAATCAAGAATATTTTATTTTAGTTTATTTTATGTTTTAATTATGTTATTTACTAATTACACTTCTATTATTATGATTGGTACAAGTACTAGGTGATAGTACTGGCCCTAGTGATGACTACATTAGAGATGTTGCTCCTCCACCTTTAGTTTCAACTTAGTTCCATGAGTTTGATCATGTCTTGGATTATTTTTTTTATTGATGTTGTCGCTAGTCTTAGCCATTTTTTATTTGTAATATAGTTTATTATTTTTTATGTTATTGCTACACAGTATAGCCATGGCTATTAGCACTCTTGTTTATTTTATATGATGTTGTTGATTAGATTTGTATCACACCATGTGATGATGGATATAGGTTATGGATGTTTTGGCCATTATCATTATTTTTAAAATTTTAATTTTTCTTATACATTCTAGCATTTTTAGTTTTATGCATCTCATGCATTTCACGTTTTGTTTGTGTTATATGGCTACGTTTTTTAAAACATACAATTATATGCATGCAATATAATGTTAAAACAAGGTAAAATAATGTCATGTAAATTGGTGCATGTAAATAATGTTTAAATTAGAATAACAAAGTAAACAGAGAAGGCTACATGTTAAGGGCATAGGGGTAAGCAAATAGGAAACATAAATTAATTGTACAAGTGTTTTCTAATCTTTGAGAGATTAGGAAAGGTGTAGGATCTATGTTGCATGATATTGTATTTCCCATTTTCTTTACTAACGATGTTGAAGGGGAGCTCTTCCCATGGTGCATGCATGGTCCCATTGTTGTTATTTTTGGCCTCTTCTTCTCTATCGAGCCTCTGGGCTTCATCTTTAACAATGAAACTTTCTTTTTGAAACTCTACTTTATACCCTTGTTCTATGTTAATGTTATTGACTATCAAGGGAACCACACTATCACCATGAATAATTATTTCACCTCCTTCATAAGGCAAGGGAATTTCTTAGTGGATGGATGAGTAAAAAACTTATAATTAATCTAAGCAAGGCCTTCCCAAGATAAGGTTGAATCCTGATGTCTCTTCCACCATCAAGAAATTTGTTGTTGTGGAGAATTATTCCCCCACTATGAAGTTCAAAGAGATTGAACCTTTTACTATAACTTGAGATTTGTTAAAGGATTTATGAATGTTAAGGTATATTGCATATGTTTTTTTAGACCCAACCATTCAACAATCATATAGGATATGACATTAGTGGTCATTCCATTGTCCACATGCACCTTATGTACCTTGTATTACACCACCCTTATTGTTATGAAGAAAGGAGCCTTCTTGGGGGTTGGTTTTGACCTTGCTATCACAGAACACTATTTCCATTGACTGCTTTTCTTCCTTTGGTAAAGGTGGTATCATCACCATGTCGATGGACTCTTCACTAGTAGGGATATCCTAGCTAATGAGAATTGAAATCAAAATTTCATTAGAGCCTCACAATGAGTGTCAGAGGTTATTACTAGGTCATACAAGCTAAGGAAACTATTCTTGTGTTCAAAGACTAATTAACCTATTCCATTACATTAAGAAAGTCCTTGTTCTTACCTATGAGTTTCTCAATCTTGTTGGCTTTAACTTCCTCAATGTTTCTCAGGTTGTAATTTGACCTATTTTCCCTTCTCTTATGGCTTGGAATCCTCCCTTGATTGATTTTTTGAAGTAGCTTGAGTGTTAGAGCTCATAGGGATGGATGAAATAGTAGTGGAGTTTAGTGGATTCACTTCCTTTCATGCCTTGGTTTGCTTTTTGTCTTTGGTTTTAGGCTTTCATGTAGACTCCTTACATTATTTACTTGGTGATTTCTTATTGTTGTGTTGTGAAGAAGTCATGGTGCAAGCCACCATGGGAGGACATTTTTTAGTTGTGGTTGTGGATTTGGTTGTAGTGGGAGTATGTACCTTGATTACAAAAGGTTCCTTATGAGGCATAGGTGATGGTATCCTGATAACAAAGAGGACATTGAACTAGAAGAAGTTTAAGGATCCCTATCATTACAAGGAGGTACCTAAATCATGAACAACTCTTGTGTAGGTCTAGAGTTGTTGCTCACATTGAATGTTGCTATGGTATAAGGGCTATTTTTGGCATTCAATGGGTCTTTGTAGACTTTCATGGACTATTTATTTTATTAGATCATATTAGATGCATCAAGAAATAGTTTCCAATTATCTATTATCTTCTACAAGTCATCCTTAAGGGCTAGGTATAAGGTGGTATCATGACTTGGAAATTGATGATAGTGAGAAAAATGATCAAGTTTAAAGTACTTAGGTACTCGTGGGTCATCCTTGGTTGCTAAAGTTGTGTTCTTTATGATCTCACATAGTCAATCATGCCTCTTATAGGCATTCTCTGTTATCTATTTATATTGGATCCCTTCACATTTTAGCAATTGGTCAAGGAGTTTAGAGAGTTGAAAGGTAACTTAGTGTACTTTGACTAATCATTTCTCTCAAAGTTGGACATTGTATTGCTTGACGTAAAGGCCCTAGATGTTGATGGTTTGTTATTGGTGGTAGGGGCCTTGGGTTGATTCATTTTAGACTCCTACATGGTCTTATTATCTTTTTCCATAATTTTCACAACTACATGGTCTAATCTACCCTTCTCCTTCTACTTCTGCATATGTTAGTTCTTGTACGTCACATAGGTGGGATCATGGCTAGTCTTGGTAGCATCCTGTATGTTCCTAGTATGGGAGAAGGCTTGATTAAATGTCTACAAGTCTAGATAATAAAGTTTTAACTTGAAAAAATCATTGATAATCCCCTTGAAGATGGTGATAAGGTTGATTTCAGCTATGGGTTTGGGAATCTTGTTTAATAGAACATTCCACCTTTGGATGAGATTCTATACCAAATTAAGAGGCCCATGTTTGATCTTCATCAATTGGTCCAAATTTCTTTTAGATTTTAAGTTGTACTTGAAATGGTTCACAAATTATGATATCAAGTCTTCAAGTGAGGATATATATCCTTAAGTTAATTTGCAACACTAGTCTAATGCTTTCTTCATAAGAAACATAGGGAAGATCCTCATTATGATATGAGGCCAAGCCTACGACAATAGGAATGTGCATTGGAACATGATGAGATGAGCATTGGAGTAACCCTCATCATTATATTTGACAAATTAGGGTATGGGGATGCCCATGGAAAGAGTTATTTGTGGGATAGCAAGATTTATAGGATCATCTTGATAGAAATCCATGATCTTAAGTGTCTTGATTGTTGAACATTTGAGCTTACATGACTCTTCTGTAAGCTTATAGATCATTTGAAAGGCCTAATCCAAGTTTTGACACTTCCCCATAGGTTGTGGCATTTGGACATGATAATCAAGAACTTAGAAGGGGGGTTGAATAAGTTCCCCACTAAAAATTGCTCTTGCCACACACACACACACACACCAAATTTTACATGGTTCCCAAACTTGGATACATCCACATTCGGAGAGTAGATTCCTTACATACCTTTGGACTTTGTTTCTTTCAAAATGTGGTTTGAAGGACACCACAACCTTTTAAATCTCTAAGCTTCACTCCATAGTATTTTTTCACTACAAAACCACTCAATCCCACAAGGTTACAACAAGCTCAGAATTTGATTTCAAGCATCCCATGACCTTTACAAAATTAAGCTATGTTCGAGGTATTTTGATATTGCAAAACTACTCAATCTCATAGGATCCCAACAAGCTTAATACAAATGCCTTCTCATAAGAAGCACATCAATCCCATAGCACAACAAGAAAGAATGTAGAAAGCAAGGAAAGAATGTAACTACAATTACAACACCTTTTCATTAAGGCTCAACTTAGCATACAAACAATCAAATGATGTGATAATGAAGGACAAGAATACAATAACATAGATATGACAATGACTATTTTTTTTATTTCCCAAGAATTTGTAGTCTTCATATAGCATCGGAGTTTCCCCATGACTGTTGGAATTGTACAATAGCTATTTAATGACTAGAGTAGATGGCATCTTCATCGCAAAGATGTCTACCTAAGATTTACTTCAACTCAAGAAAGACATTTCCTTTGAAAGTAGGATGTCTCTTGGTATATGTCTCTTCTGCAATGAAGATGTCTTCTAAAAATAGTATACATCTCCTCAGCTTTTTCACTTTATCTTTTAAGGCTTCCTCTCATCAATTTGTCTTATTTCCTATCCTTAAAGCATCTTCATTTGAATTCTAGCCTTCATTTTCATCCATGCTTTTCCACGCTATCATCTTGCCTGTGTACTCTTTTCTTTGATATCACTTTGTAGATCTCATTTCTTAAGTTCTCATTCATGCCTTGAAAAATCATTCCATTCCATAGACATTCTATGTTCTCCATTTTCCTTAAGGTTTTGACATACCAAAATGTCAAAAATGGGTGATTTGATAAATAATTTAAATAAAAATAATAATAATAATATTAAGAAATAAATTCCAGTGGTATCCAAGGTTATAACTAGGATAATGGCTCTAAAGTTCAAGGTAGAAGGTAGAGATTGCATGAAACCTAAAATGAAAGTATACTATGCAAAAGCAAAACCCATCTCTATAATAATGTAATAAAATACATAATCATGATATAGAAGCATAGTATTTCCATAAACTATCCCATAACTATCCATAATACATATAGTTGTTTAAATATCCTCAATATTTACAAAAGTGACATATGTGTACATCATCAAAAATTATATCCTCCTTTTTGAACATCATCAAAAAGGATTCTAATCACTGATCTTGGTCACATCATCTAAATCCTCATCTAAAGTAGCCTAAACTTAAGGAGATATGTAGCTATCCTTCTCATCATCATTGCTATTAGTACTAATGTTGGACACGTAAAGGTCATCATCATCATCTAAAGAAGGTAGCTGGGCTAGAGCTCTTCATGGACAAAGCTTCACTATAAATTGAGATGAAACTAGTGGATCTATTTGGGATGGATCCTGCTAAGATGATGAGGAAGTTCCCTTTTTCTGATAGGTGAGAGGGTTAGTAGGTTTACTCTAGGAAGAAGTCCCAAAGATGCTCTCCATAGCTTATTGCTCAAAAGTCATCATAGCATCAACTAAGGATAGGAGTTGGATCATGGTTGCATGATATCAAGAAGCTTCCCTTGGACACATGTTGGTGATGCATTGGGCTTGTCTAAATGAAATGAATTTTTCAAGTCATAGGCTCAGGAAGGCCCAACTACTATTGAATTTTTGGGTGAGGCAAGAAGATCATCCTCACTATTTGAAATGGAAGGAATGGTAATCACCTTAAATTGCTACCCATTAGGAGGAAGAGGTACACAAGCTACATCCATTCTCTTATGAAGGTAAGAGATATTCTTGTTAATCATCCCCAAGGTATGAGAAAATGGCCAAAGTAGCTTCTTCATTGAAGATCTCACTTGACCACTAGCTAATTTGGACCTTCTCAATTGAGGAGAGGCTCAAGTTAGTAATGAAGATTTCTTCTTTTGCGACTTTGAAGGCCTAGTGTTGGTTTCTACTTCCTCAACATGGATGAAGCTCCAATTCTTTACATACTCACTAAGGATCCTCTTTCCTTTAAGCAAAGGAATGTCAAGAATGGACACAATTGTCTATAGAATAAACAAGCTAATGAGGTGAGGATGTCCAAGGATTCTCTCATTAGTGAACAAACCCAACATGTCATGATAGAGAGTATGACCCAAGTCTAATAATTTTCCTATAAGAAGATAGTACAAATGAAATGACTAGATAGGTAACAAATAAGTATAGCTTTTCCCTTTTACAATGATGTTATACAAAATAAAAAGTGATATGATGGAAGCATCTTGGAACATCTGACTTCTAAAACTCCTTCCACTACAAAGAGACATTGACTCCCTAAATAAAGCATCACAAAATTCATTTTGGAAGATGGAATTACACCATTTGTAAATGGAATGAATGGAAATCCTAAATACATCAGAACTAGAAATTCCAAGAAGTGCATTGACAACTTGAGGAGACACATTGATTAGCAAATCTTCAACCATGGTAGTAAAGACCTAAAAAGAAGCATTCCTAATGACTATGTTGCTATAAAATTCTCTAATGAGAATTTTGGACACACAAAAATTCATAGAGATAAATGTGACCTAATTCAATACTTGAAATAAACTCATCAACTCCTTCTACCTATTCTATAGGAAAGAAAGAGAATGCTCAAAGATGATGGAAATAATTCAAGTCACCTCAAACTAGTGTTTGGTGTTGATGGATCTAAATTGGGGGTTGTAGGTGCTTGGATTTCTAGTGGATGCTTCGGTTGACTTCTTCTTTGGTGGCATCCCTAATGTTCCAACATTTTTATGGACCATGGATGCAAAAGTTGCTATCGTTGGTGGGGCCCTAGTAAATTTTTCTTGGACATCTATGTTGAAATGAGTCAAAAATGAGCATTTTAATTTATATAATTGTGTTCAACAAGCATTTTTAATGAAGAAATAAACATCTCTTTGAAAGATAAACATCTCATCATGGTTAAAACTCTAGGTATATGTCTCTTTTGAAAAGTAGAAATCTCTACTATGGTAACAAAAACTCAAATAAAAATCTTATTTATGGAGTCAAAGTCTCTTGGGAGATGTATCATTTTCAATGTAGACATCTCATGGGAGACATCTCCTGGTAGATGTCTCAGCAAGATGGGGTTTAGCAAGATAAATCACAAGGATTATTTCCAAGGATTATAGTCTTAAAAGATTACAATGAATTAAAAACTTAGCTTTACTTATATTCCTTATTGAAGAAAAATGAAAGCACCTAAGAAGCTTAAGAATGAGATTCCTCTTATGAGGTACCTCTTCTCACACAAAATTACTTTATTTTAAAGGAATAGCTTCTCTTTATAAATTTTTTTGAGTGGGTCTTTTCAAAATCATTTTCTTTATTTTAATTCTAACCTTCTTATTTTTTTGAGCTTCCCTTCTTTTCTTGGTGTCTTACATAATTTCCTTTCTAGAAATTTTTGGGTAAGACCAAGGAGTCTTATGATATGAATAGGTGTTTATATGATAATATTTTAAATTACAAGTCCATATTTTATGACCAAGAATATTATAGAAATAACATCTAACCTTTCTATTAAAGTAATCAAACCTTGGAGCTGCCCTTGGTTGAAATGTCATGCTTGTTAATACTTCAATCCTTGAAGAAGCCTTTTATTCAAATGAAGTTTCTATAGATGCTTCTTCTTGTGAACAATATCCTAGTCCACTTTTATCATGTGGACTTCTTCCTTATTCAAGAATCATCTAGAGGGATTCTTTTCCTTTGACCAAACTCTCATTTACAAGTTCAGCATTTTCAAGTTCTTCCTTAATTTGCTCATAAGATAGGGTTAACTTTTTATTCTTATCCCTTAGGTCTAATATTTCTTTTGCGAGATCTAAAATTGTTATATTTAACAAAGAAATTTCTTGATCCTTGATTTTTATTTTATTATTCAACTTTATACATAGACTTTGAAAAGATAGAAGTTCCTTACATAATAGGTCATACCTCTCCTCCTCATGTTCATATTGATCATCATCTGAGAGGATAGCATCATCATCTGTGACAACCATACAAATAAGATGTAAATCTTTTACCTCATCCTTCAACTCTTCTTCACTTGGTTCTCCGTCATCCCAACATGTCTAGAATTTCATCCTTTTCATATTAATATCATTCCTATCTTTCCATGACAACTTGTCATTACTAGAACATTTGGAGGCCACATGGCCTCTTCCATTAGATATCCAACATTCTATTGAAAAGGCATCAAAATTTTAGTATGAAAAACTCTTATCTATATTCTTACCTTTGATTTTTAATTGGTTGTGCTTTTTCTAATTGAAGCCCTTTCCTCTTTTTACTAAAAGCCTTTGAAGCCTCCCTAATAGAAGTGCTACCTCTTCTTCCTTGTTCATTTCTTGTTCATCTAGGTTCTTTTTGTTAGATGATTATGAGATTCATTTCATAAGCAATGGGAGCACTTTGGAGCTCTCCAAAATTTAAGATCAAAAACCTCTAATTTCTTCCATAGTTATAACCTTAGGTCTAAATTTAGATTATAGTGTTCTAATCATTTTAATGATTACATTAGTTTCAATAAAATCCCTTCCTGTGCCCCTAATTACTATAACTAGATCATTTTCCCTAGAGAAATAAATTTTTATCTTTTCTCCTTCTCTCATTTTAAGTTTTTCATATTCACTTTACAAAACCAAGAGTTTTAATTATTTAATTATGGATGTGCCCTCATAGGTAGCCTCTAATGTTTTCCAAATTTCCTTTAATGCATAATATATACAATTTTTTGCTTTGAAATCACACATAAACTTATCTTTTTCTTATGTTGTCCATTTGCTCCTTCACTTGATGGCCTTTGTTGCACTATTGATAAGTAATGTGTGGCCTTCAAGGATGGACTTCCATACCTTAAACTCCATTGATTCAAAGAAGCCTTGTCCTTGCCTTCTAATAGGAAAATTCAAATCTATCAAACATAAGTGGCTTTATGTAGGATGTCCCCTCCATAGTTCACTCTTCATATTTGAAGCTAAATGTAAGAATACGAAGCTCTGATACAACTTGAGGATTGAGAACTTAGATGGGGAATTGAATAAGTTTCCCAATAAAACACAAACACACCAGATTTTATGTGGTTCCCCAACTTGTGTATGTTCATACTTAGAGGCAAGATTCCATGCACACCTCTGAACTTTGTTTTTTTTCCAAACTATGATTTGAAGGACATCACACCCTATACAAGCTTTGAGCTCGACTTTGAAAAGTGTTTTATTGCTATGAAACCACTCAACCCCATAGTGTTCCAATAAGCATAGAATTTGGTTTCAAGGATCTCATAACATTTACAAAATTGAGCTCTATTCTAGAGTGTTTTGACACTACAGAATTGATGAGTGGCGAGGTACCTCTACACTCAACCATACGAAACGAGCATCGCACACGTGATCCAGTCAAACTCCGTAGATGGACTAGTTGTGGCACCTAGATAGTTAGCCTTAGGTCGTAGTTCGTTGTCTCCCCATCTAGACTAGTTTTGCATATGTCACGTATGGTTTAGTCTAGATGAGGTGTATGATGTGTCCTAATCTATGCTACTCCTAAAGGCAATGGAAAAGAATATTTAACTAAGCTAAGCTAGGAGGAAAAAGGGTAAGAAAATATAATCTAGCCTAAGTGTGATGAGCAACCGATTCCTTGATCAACCGTACACATCTTGGACTTCGTGCACAACTACAACTGGGACTACCAAGCGTAGCTCTGAGGTACGCCACTGGGATTACCAAGTGCAGATCCCAAATACGCCACTGGATTACCAAGCATAGATCCTGGATACACCACTGGGCTACCAAGTAGTCACACTTAAATGCTCGTAACCAAGTTGTACTCGTTCCGCTTCTAGGAGTTTAAGGGTGAGAGACTAATCGCGATGAGCAACCGATTCCTTGACTAGCCGTACACATTCGTAGATGCTCGTAGTCAAGTCGTACTCACACTACGCTATGAAATCAATAAATAAAATTAAATAAATAACAAATAAATAAACTAAGTGAATGCTGCAATGATGAAGTAATCTTGATCTTTATTACCGGTCATGTGCATGTCCAAGTATGACACACTTGAATAAAGACACCGTACAATCACATTCACAACACTGCGGGTAGACACGGGAAAAAATCTAACTCTGGAGGGATCAAACTGCCAGATCTTCGCTACTCTAAAACTGGGATTCCGAACAAGGGAGAGCTACGTCTTATTTATAGATATGGCGGTGGACTACAATATCGCATACGCGATATCGTATGGAAGACGCGATATCGTGAGGGGATGCAATATCATGGCGGACACGATATCACGTACGTGATATCACGGCCTATGCTAATCGCGTCTCATCATACCTCCACGACTGAATAAAAACTTGTCCTTGAGTTACAAGGAGAATAAGCTTTAGTGATTACACAGTGGATAGGTATGGGATTATTAACTGGGAAAAGAAATGGACTAATGCCGTAGTGTGGGAAGACACAACATAGAGAAAAATACTACAACTACAAAAATGTGGAACTCATGTAGTTCATGGTGGTGGTGGCTCCTCTATGGGTGCTTTCCCTTTGTCACGTGCTCCAAGATTTGAAGGTTGACGATGCTGAAGAATTGCCTGGAGCTTCTCCTCTTCAGTCCAAGGGTCCTGTGCCATCCATGCTGATGCTCCGATGTTTGATGGAGTCAACACTTCCCACAGACAGGGTAGTTGCGAGAACATCTGATTAGCTTTGACATACCATGCCAGAAACACCTGTCATTCCTCTTCATAGGCTCTGGATTTTTCCTTGTATTTGTGAAGCTCTGTTGGCCATCGAGCCAAGTCGGTTGCAACATCTTTTTATCCTTGGTAGCTTTCTTTTACTACCACAAGTTCAGAATTTGCGACATCTTGTTTTTCAGCCAACTTCTTTCCCTCTATAAATTCTGCTTCATATTTGATGTGGGTGGAAGCTACCTGCTGCTCAATCTCTAACCTCGAGCACCCTGCTATTAACATGGCTAGGTTGGCATATCAAAGGTTTGCCAACTCCATGTATTTAGTTGAGTCTTGGATCTGCAGGTCTTGGTTCTTAATTTCCTCTTAGTGGGCGAAAGCATAAGTGTCCACGATGGCCCCCCAATTACTGTGCTGGGCACTGATGTTGTGGATTTGGGGCTTGGCCATATGGATCACCTTCTCCAAGATTTGTTTGTACATCCCCACCTAATCACGGAAATGCTCCTTTAGCTTCTCATGTTGTTTAGCCTCATTCTACCACACGCTAATTTCAATGGCTGATTTCTGTCGAATAGCACGTACCTCCTTCATTGAGAGGGTTCGGTTCTCTCTGGCTAAACGACTTACATCCCGGTTGACTCGAATGAACTATTCTTGCAACTGATGAAAGTGTTCATCGAGAACATTCTTTTGTTTCTCCACAGAAGTCAACCAAGGGTTATCTGCAACCAACTGCTTATTCTCTTCTTGTAAGGCCCTGAGTGCCTTAAGATGCACATGTGTTTGTGCCTTTGCTGTGGAGGCATCCCAAGTGGTTGTCTCCTTTTATTCTACCACCTTTTTATTTTTTGCAATTAGTTTTGTTAGTTGCTCGATTCTAAAATTATCTAGCTGGTCTGCGGGAACAAATTGCAAGGGATCCCGCTATGCTACTTGTAAGGCTACGAGCTGCTCTTGTAGTTTCTGCACTTTAGCTTCAGCATGCTCTGCCCTTACTTCGGATATGACCAGCTTTCCCTTTGTGGAAATGAGGTCTGATTGTATTGTTGTTACATCTTGGGGGATGTCAAACAGAGACGTCAAAACTTGTCCTGTTTGAAGCAATCTGTCCAATGCATCCTCATGTTCCGCAGGAGTCATTGAGGTTCCGACAATAGTTTGAGCATCCTGTGCTCCTAAAAGATCTGCTGATGGCACAATAGGCACGTTAAAAGACTCTTTGATATGGTCAGTGACCACTTTAGCAGCTCCCGTGGCATCCTGGTGTTGCATGACCACCACCGTGGCCCCTTCACCAGTGTCTAACTACACTTGAAAAGATGCCACGTGTCCAGAGATCTGTTGTGATCATCTGCTTTCCCTTCCTCCTGTTTGTATAGATAACTCACCTCATGTGCAGTCTACTAAAATAGTAGGCTATTCAGCATCATCGATGATGCAGAAGAGGTTTGCATCATCACGACTTCCCCAACTAACCGTCTTGGTGATGGCCCTAAGATGGCCCATTGACGGTCTATAGTCTTGTGGCGACGGCTAATCCTGGCCTGTGTTGGGTCCTGCTTCTTATTGTTGGATGGGACCTATGGCTGGAGGTTGACTGGGTCCTGCAAGTTAAGTTGTAGGTAATCCAGTCATCTGTTCTTCTTCTTCTTCATCTGGTCAAACCTCTTCACCATTGCTCTTTCTTGGAGCTGGCACCTTTAATAATTCAGCATAAGAAGCATTCTGGGCCTTTTGGAGGATGTCATTTGAGTATCCCCAAATGCCAACCCATCGACACAGTTTTTTGATAATGCAGGGAAAAGGGAGTGCCATTTTCCCTAATTTCTGTTCTTCAAATCACCTTAGGATCTCCATTAAATATAGATGGGGAAGGTTAGCATTAACCTTTCCTATCAACACTGCACATCCTCTCGCCACATACATTGATATTCTTTTCAAACCTTTAGTGGGGAAGAGGTGATAGGTTCCAATTTTAAAATAAACCCGCTCTTCTATCGTCAGCTCACCAAAAGCTTTATCTCTGCCGTAAGCCTTCTCTAACCAATCCTTTCGCACATCAGGGTCTGATTAGGTGGATAACCGAGCAACATGGGGGCCTGAATTCAGAAGGTTTAACACTTTCAAAATCGCTTGTGTAGAAAAATCTACTGTCACACCACCGATGTTAAATGCAGTGCCTTGCTCCTTATTGTGCCAGAATAGGTACATTTCGCCTAAGTACCAGGCACTGCTTTCAAAGAGGATAGGCCATAAGGGAGACCCCTTAAGGTGATCCCTAATAGCCTTAGGAGTGAACTTTGCAAAAGATTCAAAGTTAAGTTCCACAATCACCGAAGCAATTATGGACTTCGTATGGATAGCCTGAACACATTCAGGGGGCAACGTGAGTTGTTGTCTCGGTTCAAGCACAGTAGCAACTCCTTCTTCTGCCTACCCAGATCATCTGGTAAGAGGTTCTTCTTGATGGATACTAAATGAGTGCACCTCCTGTTCAGTATGTTGTCTGGCAAGACCTTGCCTTCTACCTCTCCTAGGTTGTTTTGCTACACCTTGGGCAGGACCCTCCTACTGTGAGCATTTTGGGGCCATCTGCAATCACACGGGCCAAATGTTAGTAAGGTTTTTTTGGAAAGCAATTTATACCTTACTACTTGCCTTAATTAAAGATCTTATATTATCGTGTGATCGTGCTTGAAAGTTATAATGATGGGTCCTATGACTTAGGTGGATTTTCAGTTTAATCTCCCAATATACTTGAGGTTTATATGATGTTTGGCGCAATTTTTCCTAAGTGTTAGTATTAATTACCCTAATCGATGTCCTTTGGGCAATGACAAATTTCAAAAAAGTTAGCACTTTTCTGCAAGTGTCTCTCCCCCACGACTAAACTGAACACTCTGGGTTCAAGCAGGTTCAAATGGAATTAAAATTGGAGTACTAGTGCACGAGATGTAAGTGTAAAAGCAAGGGTCACACAATCTCAAGTCGTAGAGAAACAAAAATTCAAAAATCCCCCCCATGTAAATGGCCAAATGATGCTAAGTGTTGTGGCGGGGGTTCCTATTTATAGGTAAATAGGATGCGATATCGCGTATAGTACATCGCGTACGCGATATCACGTGGGACACGATATCGCGTACGTGATATCTCATCCCAACTAAGGTGAGACATATGAAAAAGATCAAATTTTTAATTATTTTTCTGAAATTAATGGTGTAAAACAAGGACATTATCAGGTATTAATATATTCAAGGGTAATTACATTAATTGGAGAGGCACTTTGAATGATAAGGATGTGAATTTAGGAATTAAAAATTTGGCGGTTATGAAGAAAAGGGAATGAAATGGTACATTGGAATGTTAAAATTTTAAGGGATAATAATAGGGAAAGAAATTTATAAAAATTAAGCTAAGGGTAAGAAATTGTGTGTTCTAGCTAGAGAATTAATGAAGATTACAACAAATTACACAAGTGGGTCCTCCCCAAAGCAGGTTTCAACCTATTATGCCCTTGTGTAATCACACTTAAAGTGTCCGTGGGCACTAGAAGGGTTAATTGTAATCTGCACTAACTCCACAAAACACACACATGTAAATATCACCAGAATGAGATGAAAATTCTATGTTACATGGGTCACGAACTACAATTACATAAACAGTGAGATTAGATGAAGTAGATAAGGGATCGTAGAGATTGGGACATGAGGTAACTGTCACAGGGCACAATGAATCCTGCGTGTAAAGCATGATTAATGTGTCATTAACCCATCGTTCTAATATTAGGATCAAGTCCATCCTTCTAATCAGTGATATCACATTGCTTCATCCCATGGTGAACAACTATGAGAGTACCATAACAACAAGGCGTACGATCACTTGGCATTTAGTACAAGGGGGGAGTGATTTTTGTTTTATGGCACTTCCTTTTTCTTTTTCTCTCTTCTTCTTTTTTTTTCTTTTTCACTTTACTGAATCCAGAGAAATCACAAACCTTCAGGCATGGGTACATGTCTTTCTAGTGGGACCCCCTAGAACAGTGTTTGATTTTCGAGTGCCCTTTTGATTACTCTTACTCCCATTTTTCATTA
>MNCI01035320.1:239284-332667 GCA_015680685.1 Gnetum montanum
AATAATCCCATACCTACCTGATATCATTGTAAGGAACTCGAGGACGAGTTTTCATTCAGTCATGGGGGTATGATGAGACGTGACATGCACTAGGCCGCGACATCGCAGCCGCCGCGATATCGCGTCTTCTCCTGTGATATCGCCTATGCGATATCGTGTCCCGCCACCATATCTATAAATAAGAGGCGGCACTCCCTTCATTTCCCAATCCTGGCTAGAAGTAGCGAAGCTCTGGCAGATTGATCACTCCAGAGTTAGAATTTTTCCCATGTGCCCGCAGTAGGAGTCCTAGAGTGAATGGCTCTTTATTCGAGCAGCTTGTAACCTGAACCCAAGTTGTGTATGGCAATAAAGATGAACTTGATTGGATAAACCTTGTAGTACATGGTTTTATTATTGTTTATTTACTACTTTCTTAGTGCGCACAAGTACAACTTGATTACGAGCATCTACGGACGTGTATGGCTAGTCAAGGAATCGGCTGCTTGTCGCAACGCATGAGTACGACTTGATTACGAGCATTAGCTACTTGGTAACCCAGTAGCATATTCCAGGATTCTGCACTTGCTAATCCCAGTAGTAGTCCAGTGTGTACGACTAGTCAAGGAATCGGCTACTCATTGCTAGGCTAGAACGTGTGATAAGTACGACTTAGTTACGAGCACCCATGGGTGTGTACGGCTAGCTAAGGAATCAGCTGCTTATCACACTTAAGCTAAATCGGTGCCTCAGTACGACCACTTCGAGCACTTGCGTTACGTGTGGTGATCCCAGTAACGATTAGCGTTTGGTAAGCCACAGTTGCATAGTTCAGGGTGTGTCTGGTAAGTGGGAACGGATGCTGACGCTAGTTAATTTAGACTTAGGACATTAGTTAGAGTTAGCTTAGTTTCTCAACCCTTTCCCCTGATAGCATAGAAGATAAACCGAAAATAGCAAAAAAAAATCACATACCTCAGACTTGCTTAACCATACACTGTGACACTTACAAGCAAGCCTGGGAAGACAACGAATGATTAACCCCAAGTGTTTCTTGTGGTGTTAAGGCATTTAGTCTGCGGAGTTCGACCGGATCGCGCGTGCATGCTCGTATTCGTATGGTTGAGTGTAGGGGTACCTTGCCACTCATCAAGTGTCACTTAGGAAAATGGAACTAGAGGTATCTTACATGAACATCAATGAAAAATATTATAACTTCATTTATGCTAAGATTCAATTTTTTTTACTTATCCCTCACAGAGAATTGGAATTAAAACATCAATTTGAGATAATCCAAAGAAATGGGAAGGAGTATATTCCCTTTCCTTACAATCAAATCAAAGTAACTGAGTTTCATACCTATTTGTTTGCACAATTAGTAGACCAAGATGAGGCAACTAAGGAAGTTAATTCAGACCAAGCCAAGGAGACTAGGGTGAGTTTGAGGTTGAGTATGAACCAAATACATTCCTAGGGAACCTTATGTAATGATATGCTCTAAAGGCAACCACCCTCAACTCTACAGCTCCCATCTTAGTTATAAACCAAGAACCTCTTGTCTTCTCTATGAACCAAGTTTCTCAACCTATCTCCTTGTTTACCTCTATGATCACATCAATACCTTTTGTAATGACATACTAGTCTCAACAAGCTTCCCATTCTATATCATTATTCAAATCAATGCCTTTTATCACTTGACCTCATTTATTATGTCAATCAGCTATCATATTTATCACATCCAATCCTTCCATCATACCTATAGGCACCTCTTCAAGACCTTAAGCTTCACAAGTCTCCATACCTCTTTTGTACCCTTTATTTCTCATGTCTTGACTTAAGCATCCTTCTCCTCATTTAATCCCCTATGACTGTAGTCACAGAACCTCTCTTGTCTATATTGATGTCTATTGTGTAACCCAAAATAATTCAACCTCCTCCTCAACCATCAGTATAAATATTGCAACCTATAGGAATGCCCCAAGGCTTATATCAAGTCTTCCAAATGAACCAAGACCTTATTGATGGGCTACGAAAGCTTAAAACTAGCATCACTCAAATGGTAAAAATTATGAATTTCTACCAAGATGATTTCATCAGCCCTACCATTCCTCAAATCACATTACCAGTATACATGCCTATATCAAACTTCATCAAATACAATGGTGAAGGGGATCCTCCCTTGCACTTGGTTACCTTCTACTTAGAGTGCCTTCTATTCCAAGCTTGGCCTCATACAATACTACATATTTTCCCTATGTTCCTCAAGGGAAAGGCTTTAGACTAGCATCAAACCTTGCTTAAAGGTTCCATCTCTTCCCTTAAATACCTAATAAATGAATTTTTTAATCACTTTAGATACAACTTAAAGCCAGATACAACATTGGACAAACTTATGAAGGTAAAGCATGGGTCACTTAAGCCATTTCAAAGGTTCATTCAAAGATGGAATTCAACACTCAATGAGATCCATGAACCTATATTTGGAATATACATTTTGGCTATCTTCAAGGGAGTGGTAAATAACTTTACCAAGTTATAGCTCTACTACTTAGAGCCTTGATCACTAACCTAAACCTTCTCGCAAACTAAGAACATCAAGAAAGTGGATGAGGCCAATAATGATCTGGCATATGTGGCCTTTAAAGACCAACACATGAGAAGAGATAAGGAGAAAATTATGTAAAAAAAAATAGCCATGGTTGAAGTAATCAAGGATACAAAATAAGAAGAAAGGTGAAGATCATCACCATGTAGCAAATTTTCTAGCTTGTCTCAACCATCTATCTCTTATGATCCAAATCAACCAAGATCAGACTTTGAACAGAAGAATAGGACTAAGTATACTAGGTTTCCTATGAAGTCCTCAAAGCTTTTAGAATATTTTCTTAAAGAAAAATATATATAACATAAGAAATATCTAAGAAAGTTCATAAGAGGAAAGACTAGCTTTGTGACATAGCTAGAGATATAATGATAGCGATCAAAGATGATCCAAGACTATCAAAGAACTTCAAACTGGATAGGCTTTACCATTATCATCAAATGAATGGTCATGATACCAATTTCTTCCTAGCCTTGAAAGATGACCTCTAGAAGATGATCAACCATGGAGAGATGGTGTTCAATGAGCCCAACTCTGCAAAGAGCAATAACTCTTATACTGTAGCCTCATTCACAATAACCAAATGGTCTAATCCTCCTAGAAAATTTTTTCTCATCAAGGATCCATCAACTAGTTTTCAGTGGTAGAACATAAAGCCTAAAACTTTCTTCATCATCAAGGTACCATTACCTCCATCTCCAAAGAAGCCTTTCATCATACATGTCCCACCTTTAGTTACAATAACATCACAATCCAAACAATGCATTACCAAACCTTTTAAGGCTAGAAAACCATTTTTTATTAGAGTTCCTCCATATTCAATAAGCAAACCCATAACCAAATATGATCAAATCTTATCTATACTGACAAACAACTCAATGCTTAATAAGAGACCATCACCAAAGTAAAGGTGATAAAAGCAACCTATTGCAAAACCAACAACTAAGCCCACTAAAGGTAGCCAACAATAAAAGTCTTGGAAACAGGTTGACCAATCGAGACCTACACCAAGATTAGCTACACCCATGAACAAGGGACCCAAGGCACATACATTGAAATATGAGCCAAAAACTCTAAGAAGAATGGTGGGAATTAAAACCACCAAGGCTAAAAGATCACATGCCAAGGAAAAGTATTTCCTTGTAATAATGAAAAATGCCACATGATCCTTGAAATAAAAGAACATGTCATTGATCTTATATGACCTAGTTATGAATTCTCCCACTCATAGGGATGTGTTAGATCAAGCATTGATTACTATTCTTGTGAGTGACGATACACCTTCCAACTAAGAGTTCATCCACTTTGTCATTAAATGAGCTTCACTTGGGAAAAATGGGCATAAATTCATGCTCAAATTTTGTGAAAGTGAAGTGATGATTGACTCATGAAATGATGATTGACTCATGAAATGAAGAATTGCTATCTGCTTCTCTTCTCATTATCATACGTTTTGGCAATTATAAGGTTCATCATGTCCACATGGATGATGAGGCAATATTCAACATGATACCATTTACCATTGTGGAGAAACTAGGGTTAACCTAAAACATCCAAGAAACCGCTACCTCAGCACTCAAGTTATTTAACAAGCCATGAGTAGCAGTTCAAGGTACTATCTCCTTGGATTTTGTAAGCAAAGAACAATTTTCCTCATCCACCAAATTCCTAGTAGTTGAAGAAACACCTAGTTTTACCTTGATCCTAGAAAGACCATGGTTGGCTAAGCTTCAAGCAATCTCATATCTTATACATCAAGAGATTCACATACCATGCAAGGGTGGTGAAATTGTCATTTGTGGAAACAACATGTTTCTACCATCTGTTAACAATGTCAGCATTAACTAAGGTTCAGAGGTGGAGTTTCAAAATGAAATTTCTGACACTCAAGCTAGGGCCAAAATTAATGACAATGTTAACAATGTCAAACTTGCAACATTAAATGATCAATGAAAACACTTGTTGATTTCCATATCAAATGGGAAGTATGATGAAAGGAGAATTGTATAGAAGAAGCCCCTTGATATATCGGATATTAGGCAACAAATACATCATAGACATCTTATCTCTTCATTTTTCAATGGTCATATGTTCACTTTTGTAGCCGTTTATCATGTTTCATTCCTTATTCTATCCTTATACGCTCTTTCAAGGTTATCCTATACTTGCTAAATGAATATGACCATAGCTTACCAAGGCCTAAAACTAGCAATACCGTGACCCTACAAGGCCTAAAATTTGCAAGACAATGGTTTGCCAAGGCCTAAAATTGATAAGACCATGGCATGCCACAACTTAAAACTAGTGGCCTACTAGGATCTAAAATTGGTATATCTATGGCCTCCATTTTTATCTTTCTTATGTGAACATTATGACTTATTTTCTTCCTTGCATTTTCTGCAGTTTTTGCTTTAAAAATTATGCCCCATTTTACATCATTACATTCTTTATTTTTATTGTCAACATGTAATTTTGTAACCTTGTCATTTCAACTCATATCTTGTTACATGAAGAACATAAAATAACATAAAATATATGAAAATAATACAACCATAACCTTTGAACATCGATCATAGTTGTATCTACCATAGACTAGGAGTATTAAAAAAACCATAGTGTATGATTCTTGTCATAACAAAACATATAGTTGTAGACTCAACTACACCATGCTATTTAACCAAGTTGTTACATTGTCTCTAATAGTTTATGAAAGAATATTCCAAATTTATAAACCATGGATATAAATAAAAATTTAGCTATAGAACTCTCATCTTATCACCTTCTATGCTCAAAAATGAAATAAAAAGCTATAGTTCTATTACAAGTTCACACACATTCAATTAAGAACAAAATACCTTGGGATGGGACCAATATTCTTTGATTAATCATTGAAAGCTGCCACGTAAACAGGGTATAAAAAGATTGATAGATCCCTTACCTTGATCTTGACATACTAGCGCCAGATTTTTGTGATCCACATTTTTACCATATTGTATACTTCTGCCATATCTAGAACCGGGAAGTTCATAATATATGGTATGAACAACACAGAAAGAAAGGTAGTTGTGGAAAATTTCTACTTCCAATTGCAATGTGAACACAGAGAAGCCATTGGTACTAGATTTCGAAACATGCTATTTTATATTAACATTCGAACTATCTCTTTGTTTCAAGAAAAAGGCCCTGTGTAGAGGCTACCAAAACTTTCAATGATAGTTTGGTAATCCTAATAAAAAGAGAGACCTGCATCATGCATGGGCCACAAACAAAGAATTTTAAGTTACAATGACACAGGATGCGTGCAAATATTAGAATATACATTTGTTTTTGCATCTAAAGTATCCTTCAACTCCTTTGTTTCGCCCCGTTCAAGAGGGATGCAAACAAAAGGAATATCTAAAACAATGATTTCAACTAGTTAAGTAGGAAATCATGGAGAAGAATTGGAGATGATATTATTACTGCAACAGCACGATTGGTAAAAGCATCAACTTTTATCGGTTAAACAAACCCATGTGAATTGATCACACTTAAGAAGAGCAATAGCTGCTAAAAAAGTCCAATCTAACGAATGTATTCTGCTTTTTGAGATGTTTTAGCGGCTTGTTGAATTCTCGTGGCATCAGCAGCTGCCGCCATGCCTCTCCTACCTCGCCGCCATGTGTATTGTGTGGAATTGCAGCTGTGCGTATTGTGCAGAATTGCACTGTGCACTCCGGCGTGCTCAGACAGTGATTCTGGAAAATCAGGCTTTATCATCATTGTACTCATGGAGTCCAGCAAGCGACTGCTAAACATAAAGAGAATGGGAAGAATTGCGAAGTTCCTGAGGGTATTTACGGGCCAATAGTGTAAATACTAAAAACCGTGGAATTGGAATCCGAGATTATTGAAATAATGGCATCTTTGATGTCTGTTGCGGTATGGCCCGAGGCTGCCATCAATTGCTGGATCAAAGCTTTCAGTGCTTTGGGGAATTTGATGCTCAGGCTCGATAGCACTACTGCTGTCAAGTTCTGTCTAGGTATGGGCTTTGTTTGTTCTATGGAGCACCTGCGTCATCCCACGCATTATGACCAATTTCTCCAAGTTCTACGAATGAGGCTTTTCATCTCTATGGTGAAGGGTTTGCCAAGATCTATGCATCAAAAGAATCCAGTTCGTGGAATTGAGGATTCATGATTCTAAATGTGTTTCGGTACCTATGCCTCAAGAAAAAGTGGGGACCAGTTGGTAGCTGGGGACATGGTAAAGAAAATTTAAATATATTAGTTTTTTTAAAAAAATTAAATATAATATATCATAAAAAAACATTGTAAAATATAGAACAAGTACAATGTAAATCCAAAATATTGTTAATGCTTAAAAATTGCGTAGAAGATGAATGTATCAATATTAAATCAAAGTAAGAAAATTTGCAAAGGTATAGAGGGCATAAAATCCATTTCCTTACTCAAGAGCCATAATCCAGCCAAACATATAATTTCTGCAATAACCAAAATGACAGAAATAAAATGAAACCCTTTTATTACTCAATCCAATCTTTCTAAGAATGAAATTAATTCTCAAGCCTCAACCAAATTTATAACAAATCACATCTACCTGTGAGTGGTGCTCTAGGGCCATGTTGAAGGCGACCACATTATAAGAAAACACAACTTAATTAAATTAGGCACAGGCCAGTAACTCACCTCACCTATGATGATCAAAAACCTTCGGATGATGAGGAATTGGCACTAGTCATCATGAAGCAGAAAGTAAAAACAGAGCGCCGTGAGCTTGCATATGGCCATTGGCCATGTGCTGGTGGGCTTGTTTGCTTGGCCATGTGCTGGTGGGCTTCCTTGCCTCAAGCAAACAGATTGTAAAAAATGTTGAACAAGCATCCATTCATCATCATGTTCATAACGTATGACCCATGACGATGACCCTGTTTTGCTTTTTCTGTTTTCAGCACACATGAGAAAAAGAGCAAAAACCAGCAATGACCAATAAACACGCGTGAATGTGTGAGTCAGGGCGGAACGTTTGACGCTCGCAAAGGCCAATCCATGCAAATGCAATGTTGCCCACCTCGCCCCCGTCCCAAACTTGATTTCCGTATGACCCAAACTTGGCCCTCGTTACCAAAGTAACACTTTCGTGATTTCCGTGTGTTTGTTTTTTGGTTCGTACTCCCTTGCTTTATGTGATCTGTGTGCTGGCCACGTAACAATGAAATTAATATTCCGGTAAGATTCAGAACAGAAAAAGACAGGTAAGATTAATGCATAATGCAGAGATATGGACTGAGGCAAGAATACAAGGCAAGGCAAAGGCAACCATTTCAATGTATACATATAGATTTAGACAAAATTTCATTGAAAATTATGAGATTTAGACAAAATTTCATTGAAAATTATGAAATACGTGCTCGTGCTCATTGTGAACTCATTGCGAACTTATTGCGAACTTAATGTAATTGTTCACAAAATTTAACCGGAATCGTGAATCTCCAGCGCACCGGCCAAGATGTTTACCAAGGAGGGTGGGCTGAAGGCAATAGTAGTGGCTCCCTCCTCTGAGCAACCGTAATGTCTGTTTTCCTTTCTGCACAGGCTGTGCAGACCAGCTAAGGGTCGTACTCGCCCTTGAGTCTCCCTGCAGCTCGCTCGTCCGTCCCACAGAGCACTAAATTCATTTGGAGTCCCACACGTAATATATAACAGAGATTGACCCAAAAGTAAAGTATTGAATACACCAAAGGAAAAAACTAGCCTTTGATCTCACATGTTGATAATCTGAGATAATTAAGCCCTATACAATGGATCAACATATATGATAATGTATGAGTTATACCTTTACATTTTAGGACAACTTATATGTCAATATATGAGCAATGGAATTAGAAATTTTCCATTCCAAACTTACCCATAAGTTGTGTCAAAGTATAAACCAACATATTAAGAATGGAATTAAAAATTTTCCATTTTAAATTTGACCACACCTTGCCTAAGCCACACTAAATCTCAAAAAAGTTAAAAAAAAAATATAAAAAACTTATCACAAATTTCTAATTACTAAAAATCCACTTAAATAAACTTACACATTGAGGATTTAATGTACACACGTTGGTAATGCCAATTTTAACTTTTAAATTATTTTAGCAACAAAAATAAATACACTACGTGTGGCAATTTACAACCTATTTCACAAGATCTTTCTATTTTAGGAGATTTTTAATTATTTTAACAATTGTTGCTAGCTTGTTTGCTTATTTTAACAATTTAAAGCCTATATATATATATATATATATATTCACTTATTTTAACAATTTACAACTAGCTTGCACTAGAATTTAACCTATTTTGGCAACTTATAACTTATTTTCATTAGATTTTTGGTTATTTTGATCATAAAATAACAAAAGTAACCAAATAAACAAATAAAAATTACTATTTAAAACCTTATTTAACATTGTTTCACCTTAATCTACCTTATTTGCCTTTAATTTTACCTTGTTTCAACCACATTTTAACCTTTATAACCATAATTTGACTCATTGTACCCTTGTTTTATCTTCTTTTGCCAAGATTTACCTTGCTTCACCTTGCTATGGCCATGTTTTGGTCTTGTTTACCCTCATTCTACAATGTTTTGGCCTTACTTTGTCTCATTTTTCTCTACTATTACAACTATTTTTCATTATTCTACCATTATTTAATAATTTTATCTTGTACACGCTACTTGATATGCTTATGTTGACATGCATGATTGAACTAGAAAGATAAGGAAGTAACTTGACTAGCATTGGATCCTAAGTGTATCCTTCTAGTGATGTTGTTTGAACTAAGTTAACCTTGAATGCCTAAACCAAGAGCTTATAAACCTTTAACCATCTAGCCTTAATGTCATGCAATGGAATAACTTCTCATAACCTTGAAAACTAGAAAAATATCAAAGAGTTCCTTGGTCAAATTCTCCATTTTAAACCATGATGGTGAGGAAAAAACTCATGAAACCAAGTTACTCACTAGAACTTAAGTTTTCTCAAGACATCATCAAATCCCTACAAGTCAACATTGAAGCCTTCACATGACCTTGATTACATCTAACATTAACATCTTTGCTATTAGTCTTTGTTGGCCTTGTTTGTAGATTGGAATGAGCAAATGACACCAATTAAACTTGTAACCTGTAACAAGTAAGCTTGCATGACTTTCTATCTCTTTTCAGCATATCAAAGCACTGCAAACTTTGTTTAAATTTGTGAAATAAAATATAGATTTCTCATACTTATACTAGTTGCAACCAACAATGGCTTGTATTCTACTTATTATCTCATGTGACCTTATGCAATATCTTGTAATCACATGTATTCTTTGACTTGTTTTCTTATCCTCTTGGAGTTGTGCTTAGAGGCTAAAGCTTAGAGACATCGTAAAGGTGTGACTCATTGCAACAGTGAGTCACCATGTGATCTTGATACATGAGATTTGGCTAGCTTGTCTGACTGTGCCAACAGTGTTTACCTTACATCACTCCCATTACCTTCTCAAGCCATAATCTTGTAACCAAATTATAACCCTGGAGACTAATGTTTGGCATTAATGCATCATGGCCATGTAACATCTCCTTCAACATGCTCCACCATTAAGTTTGTTGAATATAATACACCTCATTTAATGAGAAAATGAAACAAAATTTGACCTTGGGAATGAAATCCATTGAAATTTTCATCCCTAAAAAATAAAAAAAATGGGAAAGAAAATTTCCAAGATAGCCAAAAGGTCAATCAAGCCTAAACTCAAGTCAACAACTTCAAAAAAATAAAGGGAGGAGCCTAGAAACTAAAGAAGCCTAAGAATGGAGTGTTGGTTCCTATAATACATTATCAAATAATCAACAATTTAAGCATAAAGCATGAAGATCTTTTCATCCACTTCACATGTCACCACCATGCCATGACCATGATATCAACATTTGAAATTCCTTATTAACCCATGTAGCCATCTTGATAGCCAATATAGCCCTTATCTCATCTCAAACTCATAACATTCCATCATGATCTTATTTTACCATTGTGAGTACTCCTCAACATGGTCCAATAACTATGGAATCAACTATGAAGAGGAAGCATTAGTCATGAATTTTTAGTAGTGTTTTGTAGTATTTGTTAATGGCTCTCAGGTTAATCCTTTGAACATCAACAAAGAGGGGCCAACGAAACACCACAAAGAAAATTTATAATATGCATAAAAAGCCTAAAAGCCAAGAATTTGCATTGTAATTTGATGAGAATTTAAAGGCAAAAATAATTCTCTATTTCCCATAAAAAATCCTATCTTATGACCTTATTCTAGCAAAGTTTTAGATAATTTCTCATGTGTAAAATGAAGTTTACAATTTACAAGTTGTAAATTTCATTTAAGGCAACATGTGAAGGCTCAAAATGTAAATACGTTGCCAACATTGGTAGCAAAAAGCCAAAAACTTTGATGGCATAAATGTTAGAGTTTGGGCTATGAAAATAGCCTAAATGTACCATCAAATTTTGAAAGAAAAGTTAAAAACATTGGTGGTCAATTTGTTGCATTTTTGAGTGGTGAAAGTGCCAAATATGTTGTATTTCAATGCCCAAAAAGTCAAAAAACATTAGTGCTTCATACACTACATTTTTGGGTGGTAAAAGTGCTAAATACATTGTATTTCATGCCCAAAAAATAAAAAGCATTAGTGTGGCATACGTTATAGATTGTGACCACCAAATGGCATTAGAAACTTTGCAAAGAATGTCAAAAATCAAGAAAAATCAAATTCATTAAGAATTAGCATATTCAGAGCCTATTTAAGCCAAAGATTGCATCATTTCAAGGACTTTTAGATTTTTGCATTTAGGCCAAACTTGAAACTTTCAAAGTAGTACAAACATCTAAGAGCCCACAACCATTTTCCACCAGTGCAAACCATTCGTAGCAAAGGGAACCAATGGTAAGAAAAGTTGAAAAGTAGATTGTTTAGAGAAAGACAAGTGTGGATATGATGACAGAACACACCCTACCATTTGCATTGTACTTCAAAGATATTTTTTTATTGTTGGGCTTTTACAGTTCATGATTGGTATTTCCCAAACCTTTTTTTTTTCATAGTGCATTTAATACAAAGTTGCACTTTTCTTTATTTTATCATATTATTTTGTTTATTTCTCTATTCTTGGATTTGGTTCTTGAACCACTATTTCATATGCTTTTTGTCTTTATTTTATAATATGGTAATAGACCTCCAAATTCTCAAGCAACCAACAAGACTATTTAAGATGTTCCAAATCCTTTTCGAGGCCTATAAATTTAGAGTTAAACTATTCTACATGAGAATTTTTAGGTCTTCTAGTGCCAAATTTTTCCATCGTTGCACATAATACTTCTTTCTTGCATCTTGGATTTCTTCTTGACTTCTTGGGATTTTTGACAATGAATTGATGTCATTTTATAGGCATTAAAGGTTTATTTTCTCAAGTTTTAAGGGAGTTATGTGAGTTAAGAGTTCAAAATTTTTTAAGTACGATAGGTGATGCAAACATGGACATTAGCATCACCCTTCCTATATTGTCACCATGTCAAGGTTTCTAAGTTTGACATTCAATTACATTCTATAACTCTTCAAGCTCTTCAAGGTTATGTAATCATCATCCTAGTTCATTTTGATTTGAACATAATAGAGGTTCTAGGTATTAAATTGAAAAAACATTAAAAAGTTTTCAAGTTTCTATTTAACATTAATGTTAACATGAACATCAACCTAGAACCCACATCTTATAATCATTTCCCATCACATTTTTCATTTGACATCATTTGTTAACTTCACAAGCTTCTCATCATCATCATAGTACTATCTAACCTTAGTTCAAGTGTTAAAAATAGGTCTTACATGCTTATAATTGTAATTCAGTCAAAACTAAAAAATTGTTTTTAAAGTATCAATGATGTTGTTGCTAACATTAGTATCACCTAATCATGATCCTAGTATTATTAAAGTTCAAAATTCTAACTTGTAAAAAGTAAACTCTAGAAGAACTTAACATGAACTTCACTTAGCTCTAGGGTTGAATTTGACAATCCTAATCCTATCAATATGGAATCAAAATCCATATTTTGAGGCTAGTTTATTAATATCTAGAGCACGTTTCTTGAGATTTAGAGAGATCAAAAGCATGTACATTAGACATCCTAGCATCTCATGCATGCTCCTCAACCACCATAATGCCTTCCATGGCTTCAACATTGATGCTAACATGACATTAATCACCAGAGTTGAATTTTTTCAAACTCTAGCATTAGTCTTAGGACACTTAGCCAAAAGAACTTTGGTTTTTCTTCAAATTTATTCTAGATCATGCTTGAAGCTTTCTCATTTATATATAGACCATCCTATAACGATAGAAAAATTCAATGCCAAAAATTAGAGATCTCCATGCTAAATAGTTTTATCTCAAGATCCATAGGCCTTGAGGGATCTAAGGCATCTTAGGTGATCTTGTAAATCATCTAATGACTTAATGATCTATTATCAAGATAAGAATAGGCTATAACATGTCAATAATAAATCAAATGCTAGATTTGTGAGGAAATCAAAAGATAATGTGAAAAATAATAGAAAATTTGATCAAAACATTGTAAACTTATATTAATCTTATAAAAATAAGGGTTTTAAAAATATAGATAAAAAAGCCTCTATTACTTTCAAAGTATGGAACTATAGGAGTACCAAAATTTCCTTTTCACTTATTATTAGAGATCTAGTACATGGGTGGGTGGGGTGTGTTTCGCAGCCATTTCAAATATGTCTAGCTTGCTTGATTTATGGTTTATAGTAGGTTCTTAATCCTCCCAATAATCAACACTAGGAAAGAAGGAAGAAGAAGCTACAAGCTCTTCAAATCAAAAACTACTCTAAAAGTATCAACTTCGGAAGAGTTCTTAAATTCAAAAGTCTTAGAGGCTTCAAATGTCCTAAAAAGTGGTGCTAGTTCTTGGTTTTATAGGCAATAGCTTCTTGTTCCCACATTGAATTAGTTTTGATAAATTTTTCAAGAATTGCATATAGTGCTTTTGATATTTACGTTGGCCAAAGAACTACAGTGTTTTTGATATTTATGCTAAGAAGACATGCAAATTATTTGATATTTAGGCTATCACTGATAACATTTTTGACAATATAAGCTCATTTACATTGGTCTAGAATAATTCATAGTGTTTTTTATATTTTAGGTTATGAATTACACTTTACATAATGAGAATGCTTTAGTATTTTGATATAATAGAGTTACAAGATGGATATTCTGAAGGGAAATGAAGACATTTATTCTTGCTCTTGAATTTAATTAGAATCACATTTGAAAATGACAAAGAAGAAGCTTAAGTTTTCTTCTTTGGCTCTTAGGCCCCCTTGGACAAAGAAATTTTCTTTAAGGTGTTTCATTGGCCCTTCTTTGTTAATATTTAGAGGATTGACCTAAAAGACATTAATAAAGAATGCAAAACACTACTACATGTTCATTACTGATGAAACGCGACTTGCACTAGGCCGCGATATCGCGTCCCGCCGCCATTTCTNTCATGCCAAGGAGTACTTACTAAGGTGAAATAAGGCTAAAATAAGAATAATGAGAAATCAAAGTAAGGTATTATGGCTAAATATGTGTTCAGAGATAGTTAAAAAGGCAAATGAGAAATTACAAATGTATTGTCTATGGATCATTGAACTTATAAGGGGAGGGATGAATAAGTTCTATAAATTGAAATTCTTTGGACAAAGCACACACACCAAATTTAACATGGTTTCCCAAATTGTGTAGTTCACACTTGAAGGATAGATTGCAAGCATACTTCCATACTTTATTGCTCTCAATTTTGATTTGGATGGTTTACACTCTATATAATCTTCAAGCCCCACTCCAAAGTTATGATGCTAAACCAACCAATTAGTCCTACAAGGTCTTGGCAGGCTTAGAATGTGGTTTCTCATAATCTTTACAATCTTGAGCTTTGCTCAGGAGTGCTATGCCACCACACCAACCAGTCAATCCCGCAAGATCCAAACAAGCTTGATCAAGATGCCTTCCCACAAGAAGCACATTAACCCCACACAGCAACAAAGAAGAAAAATAATTACAAGGCATGAATGCAACTTAGTTTGCTAATCCTTGTACTTTGAGGTACAACACACTTTACAATGGAAAAATGATAATACAATGAAGAGAAACAATTATTACAATGATTGTATATTATATTTCACATTTCCCAATGCATATGATGCCTTCTTATAGTTACCATGTTTTCAAAGTCATCTTGGAACTCATGCAACAAGTAGCTAATGGTAGGTAATAGTCATGGAAGATGTCTTCTTCATGCCTAAGATGTCTTTATGTATTTGTCCTCTATTCTAGAAATATGTATTTCTAAAATCTTCATTCTGGAAGATGTCTTTGTCTGATGAAAGATGTCTTTTTAAAACTAGCCTACATTCTATGAAGACTTCTTTTCTTGGTGAAGATGTTTTTGCCTAATGAAAGACATCTACTGTTTCCTGGAGATGTCTTTGTTTGTGCATCTTCCAATTCTACCAAGATGTCTACTATTTATTAAGGATTTCTTTCTTCTCCTTCCTTTGCATGATGAATTCTTTGTTCCTTGTTCATAATCTTGAATTTTTGCATGCATTAATGATAAAAACTTTGCTTGCCTATATTCTTTGAATTATCTTCCTTTAAGCTTTTCTTTTGTGGATGAGACCTTGAGACCTTGTGGATCACTTTATCCTTTTTTCTACATTAGTGTGTTTCTTGTCATCTCATCTTGATCCTATAACCACAACAACCACACAACCTTTATCTTCATTTTTCTTAACATTTTGACATGTCAAAAGGTCCATAATCTCCTCCTTTTTGGTGATGTTTAAAACTTAAGAAAATGGGCTAGTGATCATACAACTATAACCATACTACTCTTATCCTTTTTGAACATCAGCAAAAAGGATAAGGCACATAAACTAGTTAAAGAGTATGCATAATGTTATAATCCAAAAAAAATTTAGCTAAGTAAGAAGATCAATTAAGAGCACACATTTTTTAGCACAAAGTTCCAAGATGAGTTACCCTAAATTTTTCAAGAGCTGATCTAAGCCTTCCAAGTGATATTCAAACTTAAATTTTGAAGTGAAGTATAAGCCTTGAAGTTCAAGTAAACTATCTCTAAATTAATAAGTCATTAGTAGTTTATAGTGCATGGTTCTTTTAATACTCAAATATTCTCCATCCTTTTAAAAAAATCAGCAAAAGATTAGGACATTTCTTATATGATAAGGAGAATATAGTAATACAACTTCATAATGTGAAACTAGTCATGCCATAATTTAAATTCTTGAGCTATGAAGTACATCTTATGGCAAACTACCCAAAGGATGTTTTAATCAAAATCATGGATACTTTTCCATAATCAGAATGATCATGTTCTTGCTCATATTATTGTAATGAATAATATCACTATTTTCATTCTTTCATAGAAATATAGGTACTTCTTACTTCAACTTATGCTTGAATATCGAATAGGTGGGCTAATGATACATTAAGACTTGCTCTTATTAGTTCAAAACAAGGATCTACAACTAATTCAAAAAGGACCAACAACACATAATTTTATGATAAATATCAAATATAGATCAAAAATTCTATCTAATTGAACCAATTATCTCATTAGAACTTGTATCTTTATATTTAACCAAAAATTTGAAAAACATCAACATAATGATATGAAAGCTATGAGAGAAACATGAATATTTTCCTTTTTATATAAGGAAATCCCACAAACACAACCATTTTTCAAAAACAAAATGATAATAATGTCAAAGGATATCAGAAACACAAATTCAAGACTTAGCCATCCGCTTAAAAGAAAAATACCTATTAATGTCCTTATCTTGATCATTTTGGAATATTTTGCTATTTCAATGTCTCTTGGTTGAAGTCTCTAAATAATTCCCTTACATTTGTGATCTTCAAAATGGTGATGGAAAATGAGGAATAGGCTTCCCCTATACATGTGCTACTTATCTTGGGCTATTAATGTACAAATGTTGTAAATCACAAAATCACTACATTTATAGGTCAACATTAGGCTTAAATATGGAGACTAAGATCTCCAATGAGTAATATTGATAGGATTTTTCAAAGGCTTATCTTATCTCATAAATAGCAAAAATATCCCAAAGGCCATAAGACTAGACGTAAATCATCACAACAAGTTCAAATTAAAAATGAAAAAACCCAATAAGATAATGATCCAAAGGAAATCAAAATAAGTGCTACACATATTTTTTCATAGAACCAATTATATCAAGCTCAAAAATGAATGTAAGGAATTATCTAAATAATTAATCCATAATTTTTCAAGATATAACTAATTTTGGACGTCAAATATCATTCTTATTAACTAGCAAGCAAAGAGATAGAAGCTTACCTTAAGTTACCTTGCTTGCATGGGAGAAGAGAAGATTAATGGAGTTTGAGATGAGGCCCCTTATCATATAGTACCTCCTTATCCTTTGGTTCTTTTTCATTAGATCATATATATAATGTCTCTATTTGTTCATGATCTTTATCAAATAACCTTTGCTCACTTATTGCATCATTTTTAATTCTCCACTTCTCTTCATTCTCACTGATTGATACCTATACAGTTTCCTTACAAAAGCATTTTGACAAAACCAAGTGTTAATCTTGTTTTGATCATCATGTGTATACTTAAGAGTTTGCTTAAAACCACAATTTTTTTTAAAAATAAAGTATTATCCTTATGATCAAAATTACCAAACATGTGTATGCTTGAGCTTGAATTTTCATGTGTGTCTTCCTCTAAATTCTTTGGCTATTTCTCAGGAGTCTCCTCTTCTTAAACCTTGCTACAATCCTTATTAAAAAAAGTTAGTTGTTGAATCTCAGCTTTTATGTCTAAGATCTCTTCTTTCAATTTAGCATGAATAGCATCCAACTTACAAATTACAAATTTCTTTGCCTTCCTAATCAACTGATGTAAAAGAAAAATTTCTTCTTTAAATTTACTATACCTTTTGTCACACTTACCATCTTGTTCAACCACATGTAAGGAATTTTTATCTGTAAGTGAGATGAGTATAAGATGTGAATTTTTGGAAGAATTGCATGTTTCTTCTTCACTTTTCTCACCATCATTCCAACTTGTATAAAATTTTCTGCTTTTTGGTTCCTCATCATTGAATCTATTCTTTGGTTGTATCTTGCTATCACTAGGACATTTGAAGGAAGTATTGCATATTCCTTTATAAACCCAACATTCTATGGAATGGAAATCTAAGTTAGAATTTAAAAAATTCCTAACTCTTTCTCTACCTTAAGAAGATTGGGTCTTTGTTGTGATGTTCCAATGTTTCCTCTTATTAGCAATTGTTATAGCTTACTTGAGAGAAAGGCAATCTCATCTTCACTTCCCTCATCATGTTCATTGAACTCCTCCTTGGAGGTAGTCTTTAGAGCAATAGATCTTTCATGGATCACTTCTTCTCTTATGAGATTCATTTCATAAGTAGTAAGAGCACTTTAAAGCTCTTCTAAAACACCACTAATTTCAGGCTGTCATGACTTAGCATCAGATTTTTCTAAGTGTTGAAACTTGGGAAAATTTTCTCTAAGTCTGGTGTCACCCTGTGTAGCGTAAATAGCGTAGCACACTAGAAGTCTAGATATTTGCAAACTTTTTCTAAGTATTTCTACTATGCTCCCTAGCATAGCTAGTGTAGCACATGTTTTTAAGGCCAATTTGCACAAATGTCAAGTCAAAAGTGGTCAAAAGGGCACTAAGGATGGACTAAATAGTTTAGCAAATTTTCTATCCACCAAGCCATCAAGCTTACTATGCTCTTCAGCTTGCCCAACTTGACACATGCCCTGGTTTCTATTCCACCCAAGTGCTAGGCTAGGAGTTGTCAAAGATGCTCAGGATGGATGAAATAGTTTGGAAAATTTTCTATCTTTTGGGCCCGATACGATTTGCTACACTGTGTAGCATAGCAGAGCATAGCACTAGTTTCAGGACTTGAATTTTTCTAAGTGTTGGACCAGACATGTAAGGTGCATTTGGAAATTTTTCAAATTCTGAGGTTGCCTATCCTACTTCATCCATGGAGTGTGAGTAACATGCCATGGAAAAACATTGCAAGTTTTATCAAAATTCATCCAAATTTTGGTGTTATGCTATACTACGTTGCACAGCGTAGATAGAATAATAGATCTTCCAATGTCAAAAATATTCTAAGTCTGGAACAAGGAGGTATTAAGCTATTCTAACATTGAAGAGGCATTTTTTGGTTACTGAAACTACTTATCCTACTAAATCCCAAAGTGGCATTTTTAATTTTAACAAAATTCACTAGAAAATGGGTGTTATGCTCTACTACACTATGCAGCGTAGATAGCATAGCAGGCCAAAACTACAAGATTTTTCTACATGTTCACTTTATGCTTCATCATGCAAGGTAGTGTAGACCACATAACACTTGCAAAACTCCTCTGAATGCCTCCAAAAGCTCCTAGAACTCAGCATTGATCATCATTTCAGCTCTGGCATCTCTTCAGTGGCCAAGATTAGTTGTTTTCTTTGTTCTTGCACCCCTTGGTAATCCCCAAATTTGTTCCTATTCTTGACCCTACTTGGAAGAGCTAGGCAGATGTAGTCCCAAAGCATAGGCTCCAAGTTGCATTTTTTTGGGCATTTTTGTAGATACATGGTAGTTCTTTAGACCTTGGCACATGTGGTTTGGGCAATATGGTTATAGTTTGGAAAATTTTCAGTTCCTACTCTTGTCCTATAGAGCATACCACCATTGAGTTTAACACTTTGAGCATAGCATAATAGCATGACACATTCACATTCGTGCTATGCAAGACCCAGGACACGTGGTGTTCAATCCATGTCTCCTATCAACCCTGGCTCTATAAACATCCCAATAATTGACATTATAAGGGGTGTCTTTCATAGTTGTCTTTGGCAAAATATTGGAGAGCAAAGGGTTGATGAGTGGTAAATCTCAACATTAGAGCATTCCTAACATCTCATTCACTCTCACACTTGAGCATGAAACCTGCACCTTGCACTTGCACAGCATGACAACTGTCAATCCAACAAGCTTTGGCTCCCTTGTGTCTATTAGTACTATGTCCACAACATCCCAAGGGCTATGACCATACTGCCTCACTACCCCACTATGCCTATCTAACACTACATACCAGTTGTACAAATAATTTAATTAAAATTCATGCTCCTCCAATCTTGGGGTGGTGCACTTTCTCACCTAAACTCTCATTTCATTTTCCTATAGCTTACATTTCAAATTGTTAATGTAATTTTTTATTTCTATTATCAATATGCATTAATACATTCATGTTAATGTGTTCCCATTGTTATACATGTTACGCTGCCACTTGTTCCAACTCTTGCATGTGATGCTCTAAAAACACTATTCACAAATGGTTATTAGACACCATGTAAGTTCCTTTCTGATCGACCAAACCATTCAGGGTAGCCTATTTCTATTTTTTCTAGCACAAGCCTCCCACAAACTCAAGGTTAGGTTGTACACCTAATAACCTATTGGTGTTCTAGCTACTAACATTTTTAAATACTGTAGTTTTTGGCACTAGAAGGAGGGCCTGAACCTCCGTGTTCCTTCTAGGTGCCATGAGTAGTCCCTTATGCTTTCTGTACCTCCATCACTAGCAATGGGATAATGTAGACATAACACCCTTGTGGACCTACCATGGCAATAGCTGGATCATAGGCTAGCGTAAGAGTTGTCTATATTTTGGTTGGTATAGATTGATCCCAATTGATGGTTCCCTTGGAACCCTGTAGGACAGAAAATCAAAAACTATGTACTGTGTCAAGCTCTATGTTCTATAGAGCATGATGACCCTATTAGCATGATAATCCCTCCTATCATAATGAGTGTAATAGCACAAACTACTATTTTTTAGCATTTTCAAACTTTGTCATTTTTTGCTTATTTTCTATGCAGCTTAACTACTTAAGCGTTTTAGCTCAAAATTTACTGTATTCCACCATTTCTCACAAGTTTCTTTGCTTCTCACATCCTTTTTGACATAGTAAAAATGAACCCACCTAGTACCTCAACTACCAGCTTGATTTTGGAGATAGCAGCATGTGGCAGATTTTGAGTGACTGCTAAGCCAAGTGCGATCACAACAGTAGTCTCTTCAACTACAACATCAATTGCCCGAATTTATGGCATGTGATGAGGAGTGATACAATTTCTTATATGCAAAGATCCAAGAAAGCCTATTTTTGTACCACCAAGAATTCGAAGAAAAGTACAATTTTGAAATCATCCACTAGAATGGAAGGGAGTTCCTTCCCACTTCTGATGCAATTATACCACTCACTGAAATGTTCCAATGGATTTTGAATCAACATATTTGAATGAATAGGTCAAAAGAGTGAGACACAGTGTCTCACTATGATGATCCCCTCCATGATGGACAAGAAAAGTTTGAATCCCATTCTGAAGGTGACAGTTCAGTCTATGCCTTAGCCTCACAGTCCAACTCTATGTTCCTTTCACACTAGTCATAGTCCTCCACTTCTTTTGTGATGGCTACGATGCTTCCATAGCCCAAACCTTCCTTTGTGGTAGATAGCAATCAAATGCGTTCAACAAAATAGCATGTAGGCCTTTGGATTCCTTTCCATTTATTATTCCTTTACAGTTAATTCAATTTTCACAACAAACATCTATGATGCCTATGTTGCCATATGTACATACTATGCCTACATCACAATCACAAATAAGCACAATTTCCATTATCTCTTCTATGCCAAAAATAGCTCCAACCTCAATTGGATGGTGGGCAGCGACGTCCTTTCCTATTATCTAGTGGTCTCAAATGCCACAATATATGTAGCCCCAAATGTATCAGACTTCACATATGGTGCAACCAACTATGGGGTTGTGGGCTGCTCCGACAATAGGGTAGGTAATCGTTCCCATAGCACCACCAATGGTAGCCACTCTAGCGACACCACCCATAGGGCTGTGGGCCACTAAAACGGCACCACCAATGGAAGCTTCTTCGACAACACCCCCAATGGGATTGGTAGCTACACCAATAGCACTACTAATGATGGTTGCTCTGATGGTACCACCGGTAGTCCAACTAATGCAACCTTTTGTAACACCCTTGGGTCTAGACTAAGCCTTTCAGATCATTCAAACCCTCATCAATAAAGTCAAGTGGCTTAAAGCTGATGGCTTTGAAACAGTCCAAGTAATGGACTTTTATCATGATGACCTTATTAGCCTCATCATTCCTCCACTCACATTGCCTCCTAGGGTACAAGTTCCCTAATTCACAAAATATAATGGAGAGGGTGATCCAAATGCCCACCTAGTTACCTTTCAAATCAAGTCCTTATTACTACAACCATGGCTACATGTGATTATTCGTGTCTCCACCATGTCCTTGACTAGCAAAGCTTTAGACTAGTACATTTCTATTTCAACTCTAGAAGAGTTGTTGAGTTAGTTTGTAACTCACTTCAAGTACAACTTGAAGCCAAAATCTAGCTTAGACTAACTCATGAATGTCAAACAAGAAGTGTTAGAACCTATCTAGAAATTCATACAACATTGGAGTGTTGCTTAAAATGAGATTCATGAGATAATTTTTGAAGCCCATCTTATAGCCATTTTTAAGGGTGTTGTGAAAAATTTCATTAAATCCAAGCTATATTATTTAGTATCATGCTCTCTTAGCTAGGCCTTTGCTCAAACAAAAAGCATACAAGATGCAGCTGAGGCTAGCAGAGACCAGAGTTACATAACTTACAAGAATGAACATGCAAAGAAAGATAAAGAAAAGGGAAAAGCCACTACAACCACTATGGCTGATGTGGTAGGTGAAGCTAAGACCAACAACAACAAACAAGTAGCTAAGGCACCTAAGGCCATGTCCACTACTAATAAAATGTCAAGCTCTAGCAATGCGGGAACTAGCCAACCTATAGCATCAACAGTCATGGCACACACTTTACCGAGGCCAAATTTTGAGTGTAAAGATCACTCAAAATACCCCATTGCTGATTAAAATATTGGAGCTTTTGGATCAATTGCTGAGTGTTGGGCACATTCAACATAAGAAAATGTTAGAGAAGTCTTGTAAATGACATGAGAGGTATTGTGAGATCCTTCGAGATCCCTTTGTAGCTATGCCTAATGAGCCTCAAGTACCCAAAAATTTTAGGTTGGATTGGTTTTGTAACAACCACCAATGGTGTGGCCATGACATAGATTATTGCTTAGCATTGAAAAATGACATCCAACATATGATTGATCAAGGTAAGTTGGTCCTTGACAAAAATAGTCCTATTTACCTAGAAAACCAATCTATGAATGTTTATAAGGACCCATTGAACACTAGCAGTGCAGGATATACCATTAACACTATTAGCATTGATGATAACGTAGAGTCAACACATAAGTGATTTGTGGTTCATGTGCCTTCCCATGGTGCTGAAGCTTCAATGTTACCTAGGCCATAGGCTTCTTTTGTCATTAAGGTATCACCATAGGGTCTCATCACACCTTTCATAGTTAGGGCCCCCCCAACATGCTACTGCAACAACCTAGACACCTTTTGTTATAAGGATGCCAAAGCATACAAACTCCCTGCCTGCCCAGAGTCCAGTGGCTAGAACTATGTCATAGCCTTCTCACCAAAGGAGACATGATGAATGCCTAGTTGATAAGATGATTAGGGAACACATTGCTCTAGGCCCCCCTAGGCACACCCCCTTGTTAGTGATTCCCATGGCTTCATCATCTAAAGATAAGATGGAAATGCATTCACAACAAGCAACCACCGAAGCCCAGAAGCCTACCACCCAACCAAAAGCCAAGTTTTCTCCTCCTTAGGAAATCCATCTTTTAGGATTTATAGAGGAAACAAAAACCACAAAACACCCAGATGGTGGGCAAGATTTCTTAGATGTAGTTATCCAGGTTAGACAAACTTTAAAACAAAAAAATATAACTTTAAGCTTGTACGATTGAATAATGACTTTTGTTGTGCATCGTGAGGATTTGATCCACATGTTGGCATCTATTCCTATTAAGGAAGATATGCTAGTATAGGAAAGAGCTATTCATGACATCATGATTCCATCTATAGCTGACGAACCACAGGCAATCCACTTGACTTTCCATGATGAAGCCATTAAAGCTGATCCCGAAAGGGGTCAAGTAACCACTACCCCTATGTTTATAGTAATTAATCTAGGTCAATAGAAGATTCTTAGGGTGCATGTTAATGATGGGACTACAACCAATGTAATCTTGTTCCCTATTGTTGACAAGATAGGCCTTGTGTATCAAATCAGGCCCACGATAACTTCTTGTTTGAAGTCATTCGATGGGGCATGCGTCATGGTCAAGGAAACCATCACTATTGATTTCATGGAAAGGGATCAATTCCACACTAATGTAGAATTCATTGTGGTCGATGAAATGCCTTGGTTTAATTTAATCTTGGGAAGATCTTGGCTATCCTAATTAAGGGTTATCTCTTCACTGATACACCAAGAGATCCACCTACCCTATGCAGGTAGAGAGGTGGCGATCTTTGGTGATGATGTAGCCCCTTGGGCTATCAACAATATAGATATAGAGAAAGGGTCAGAGATAGAAGTCTCCAAAGATGAATCACCTATTTTCAATACAACCCAATATTGTTTAGCAAGTGAACTAAGGAAAACTAACCATTTGTAGAAGGAAAAGTGCATGGGCAAGGTTGCCTTTGTCAATGGTAGGTAACAACCTAGAAAAGTATTACCTCAAGTCTTCCAGGCCCTATGCCTTGCCTAATCCACATCAAGTTAGGAAACATTTACATGATTAGGGCATCTCCCTAATTTAATCCTTTACTTCTCTTGTTCTTAATAATTTTTTTGTACAATTTCGAGTTTGTGTTATGTTTACCTTTCGAGTTAGTTAGACTAGCGATGGCCTGAAATGACCTTAAACTAGCTATGGCCCAAAAATCCCCTAAACTAGCTATGGCCTAAAATGGCCTTAAACTAGCTATAGCTTGAAATGGGATTAAACTAGCTATGGCTCAAAATGACCTTAAACTATCGCATAGCCCACCAAGGCCTAAAACTGGTGATCCACTTTCTATTACAATTACCCACGGCCTGAAATGGCCTTAGACTAGTGATGGCTTGAAATGGCCTTAAACTATACCATGGCCCAAAATGACCTTAAACTATAACATGGAGCCCACAAGGGCCTAACTACATCAACAAAAACACCAAGCAAAAGAAATAAGATAAGTATCATGCTTTTTCAAAGCTATAAATGAAATACATAGTCAAAAATTATGTCTGCATTCAAAGTTACAATATTTCCCAACAATGGGATTATATTTCAAATATTTTAAAATATCAATGTGTAGGCTATGGATTTTCTCCCCTATCCTTCTTCGCTGATCCACTAGGTCCTTCATCCTCATTTCGATCCTACATAAACCAAGGATAAAACAATAAACCAATGAGTAAGCAAGATAACATATGAGGCTATCATGACATAAATTGTAATAAAGTAAGCTTAAATAACCTGAGATGGGCCTGCATCCATTTTTTTTGGTATTCTGTTACGGCCAGATTCCAAGCATCGGAAGATTTCTTCCTTAGTCAAATTAGCCTAGTCTTCCTCCCCTAAATCAATGCCTACTAAGATCTTCCCCTTCTCCATAGCCATCCATGTGGGTGGCCACAGAGAAAATGTAGTAGAGGTGGCCTCCCTAGAAGGCATGGTCATTTCCCTCTCAAGGAATTCACTGCCCACTAAGTGCTTCACAAATCTATTATAGGCCTAGGTAGCACCAATTGCATCAAGGAATAGCTCACGACCTCGACATTCTATAGACTCATCTCTATACTTTTGGCGGTAAGCAGCACATTTCATTTTGTACATATGCTTATGATTCTTTTGTGCTTGCTCCCATTCATACACCTTGGTGCTATAATCTTTCCAATCTTGTTTCTTTTAGGCTAAGAGATCCATTTGCAGGCATTGTCCAATTACTTTGTGTGTGACTTCATTTTTTCCCCTTATAGCCAACTAATATCTAACATAGTCAATTATAGTCATATGCTAGCAACCATCTAAGTTATCATGGGCCATTAAGAATTCATTTCACAACCATAGGTCTTCCAATTCAGTAGCCTAACTCACCTTTTCCTTTTCGAGTTTCTAGACTTGCTTCGAGAGGTCTTCATTGATGTGCCTGCACTCCCATAGTGATCATGCTGAGTGTAATGTGCATTTGCTAGCATTAGAATATATATGAAAAGGCACCTCTATTACCTTTGAAGGGATTTTAGGCATAGCTTCAACTTCAACCATCCTTCTTGGGTTCCATTTAAGTTGTGAAGTTGTTATACCAAAAACAAGAAAATTTTTGTGATAAGACTGTGGCAAAAAAAATTAAAAAAATGAAACAACATAAAAAGAAAATGTAATAACCCTAATTCACCTATCTCAGGATTGATTTGTTTTAGAAGATCAATCATATCATCTACTATGCCTTGCATAAAAGCAAACTTATCTAGGGTCTCTGCTCATGGTTGTAGCTGGAAAGTGGATGAAGATTCAAGGCCCCTAGTGGAATTAGCAACTATTGCATAATAAATCATGTTAGCATTACAAAGAAAAGAAGAAAAAGAAAGGAAAACAACAAGAGAAAATAAAATAGAAGAGGATGTGAGAAAAGATAAAAAGTGAGAGCATAACATAAATGGTAGTGCAAAGCTCCTACCCAGTAGACCCTCAAGGGTAAGCGTAAGGGGATCACCCATCTACACAGTATCAAACAAACAAGAAATCTCACCATCCTTGAAATGAATCCCCTCTTCTTCAAGTTTCCTTAAGAGTGTGGTGGGATCCTTGGCTATCGTATGTTCCTCAGGCTATGGGAAACTTTCTACAAAAGGCTCCTTTTCTGCTAAGGTTTCCTCTTCTATAGAATAGGCCTTCTCTTCTATAGCAGGGGCCTCCTCTTCTATAGCAAGAGCGTCCTCTTTTGCAGTAGGGGCCTCCTCTTTGGTAGCAAAGATCTCTTCCTCATCTATCATTCATAAGCTATACACAGCGACAAACTCAAATTGCACATTACAGACTCTAATGCACAACCTCTTACCCATTCCTTTGATCGTGCATGAGGGTTCCTCTACAAGGCGAGGCTTTTTGATTTGCAACTTTGATTTTACCATCTTTGCAATGAGACATGCCCTCCTCACTACATTGCCTATGTTGTTTGGGGGAGCCTCTCTAAGGCTATCATGCATGCGGAAGGATGATCCTACCTAGTCCTTGGTTGTCATTGAAAAAGACTTCCCAATAGCTTCTAAGTGGTCCTTTGACTAAGTGGTGTGGAATATGTGCCAAATCCATGGCTTTGATATTTGGGTGCGATCTTGTACCACCCATATCCCATTCCCCCAAACCACCAAAATTTTTGCAAATCTATGCAAACATGCTATAAAAAATGCAAAGTGAACATGAGAATGTGCCTCCAGTTTGTTACACTGGTTGATCATCTCAACCTGTAAGCCTTCCGTAAGATATTTAGCCCAATTGTACCACATCCCCTCCTCCATTATATCTCTCATGATCTAGGCCTTCTCTACCCCAGGAAATTTTCCTTGGAAAAGTATCTTGAAAAAAGCATGAGCCTAGAAGACAAGGTAAATATCCTTGGCCAACTCTAATTTAAATTTTTTCATATAAATACCTTTGTGATCCTTATTAGTGCCTAGCCATTCTTCGATGTCCCCTTAATGGTTTAGATATTTATTGGTTTTTTTGCCCACGGGTAAACCATTAGAGGAGACACTGAAGAGATCTAAAAAGAGATCATCAGTGATATCAAAGACCACCTACACATTATCAATGCACGTGTGAAAACAGTTAGTGCTTTTTGTAAAGGAATCAATGAGGGAAGTCATTTCTACTATTGGGATGCTTTGGTTCATAGCCAAAAAGAGGTCCACAAGCTCAACCTCTTGAAAAATTTGGACAATTGTTGCTAGGGCATCATTGCATAGCCAACGCCATGAATCATCTACCCTGCCATATTTAAAAAGAAGGTTAGCCTCAGTACACCCTGAGACAACCATTGTAACCTCCTAGGATTTGGCTATTGCTATAGTAACCAAAAATAGAATCAGCCATGTAATGGAAGGGTAAAAAAGAATTAATCAAGAATGCATGAAAATAAACACATAACATAACTTGCCTAGCATAAATGGTGTGGAGAATGCTAGTACTTAAATTGACATTTCTTCTACAATGGGTATCCAACTAGATGCCCACTCATCATCTAGCCACCCTAGATCCCAGCATTTTACCAAGGATTTACAGTACTTTTCCATGTAAGTTTTCATGTCTACCCCAAGATGCTCTATGACTCCAGCATGTATGTTCTTAGTAGATGAGAAATTTCGTAATGTCGTTTGGACTAGGGCTAATGCCCCCTCTCTATCAAGGAGATTTTCATTATCAACCATAAATCTGGCAATAGATAAAACACTAATAAGCATTCCAAATTATACAAGGCAAAAAAAAAATGAAATTTTCATCATCCCAATAAGGCTTACCCTCTAGCATAGTAGATAGTTCCAAGTGGATTTTGAAAGGTTGTGCCCACATGGCATGCAATAAAGCAAGTATTATATTTATGATAGCATTTGAATTTTGGAATTTCCCAAATCCAAGATAAGGGTCTTAGGTCTTTTGGGCATTGACTCAAGCTCCCTGCCCTTTTTCCCTCAACAGGTCCATCTATCATGAATTTCAAAATGCCTTAGTTTTCCCTAGGCAATAAGGTCTCATCTAGGACACCTGCTACTTTAGTAAACAGGCGTGACCACATCATAATGCTAAAGTGATGAAGCAAGAATTCCAAGAACTCCTATGCACCCTCTTGGAACTAGACCACCTAGTCTCCCACTCATGCATGTTGTGTGGGGACATTGGGCATAGGGATGCTTATACAACATAAGACCCCTACAACCTCAACTACAACGAGAACTGACTTCAGCATGACCCTGCATTGTCACATTGAAAATGTTAATATTGAAAAAGGGGCAACAAAAACAACAAAGGTAGTTGAAAAATAACAAAAACAAAAAAAAATTTCTCTCTCAAATATTTTTCTAAGTGTTGCTCATGCTCCTATGGAGCGTGATAGTTTGGAATCAAAAACTTCTTTTAAGTGTCGATCATGCTCCCATGGAGTGTAACAATTTTGGAGTAACAATTTCTCTAAGTGTTGGTTACACTTCCATAGAGTGTGATAGTTTTGAAGTGAAAAGTTTTCTAAGTACTTATCATGTTCCCATGGAGCGTAACAACCATAAGACAAGTAATCAAATGAATTTTGTTTAAGTGTCGATCACACCCCTATGGCATCCTGTATAGTGTAGTAACTATGCTATCCCATGTAGTGTAGCAACTATACCCCATGTAGCATAGCAACTATATCCCATGTAGCATAGAAACTATACTTAACTAGGAAATGTACAAATTCTTAGTCATGCTCCCATGGAGCGTAGCAATGGAAAAATCTAGATATGCTATCAGGAACATCGTAGAGCCTAATAACTGATGTGGGACATCTACAAAACCCTTTCCCTGCTCCACTGTGTAGAACACACAAAAAACCCATCACATGATGTGGAATGTGCAGTATCCAAACCCCTCCCCACCCCCCTCCGCCCCCCATGTGTTACATTACACAGGATGTGTAAAACCCCCATTCTGTACCATCATGCAAGGCACAACAAACCCTTATCTCACCGTACTCTACCCAGCACGCAAAGGCTTGTAACGAAACCCTTGCCTATTGCCACAACCTAGATCACCATTAAAACCCAAAAAAATATATAGTCTATAGTGCCTACACCATTCTTGGCCATAGTGGGGGCTATGGCCATAGCAAAGTAGCGATAGTATCAATGGCAGTCATGGTGCACTAGCCATGGTGTAGGTGGTAGCAACGACAATTCCTACCCCATGCAAGCTACACTCTAAAACCCTCAAAATCTCAAGAATTTCCTTTAAAAATAGCAAATAGGAAGGAAGAGGCAACGTGATGGTGTATGTGGTGGATTGTGCCTCCTGACACTCTTCAACATAGGCCCTAGGGAGACGCCACAGGGTGCACTCGCCTTCATCCACATTAGCAAGGTCGGGGTGTCTATGCTCACTTTTGCATGCCATTGTTTCGATGTCAAACTTTGGTTTTCACTATTATTCTTTGTAGGTGCTATGCTCTGCTTTGGACTACACTATGCTATAGACTGTTAACTTCAACAGTGAAAATGACAAGTTTGCCATGGGTAAACCCCTATTTATACCCTTCAGGGTTATATGACACATCATCCTCTTGGGACATCTCCTGTCACACACGTAATGTGGAATTCTCTTTGTCCCATGCATAATGCAAAACATTCTGTGTCCCGTGCATAATGCAAGATGCTTCATGTCCTACGCGTAACATAGAACATCCAATGTCCCATGTAGTGTAACACCTAGAGTTAGAAAAAATTTTCTAACTTCTTTTTGGCTTGTCACATTTTGAAGGTTTTACATTTTTTCTTTCTATCCAATGAACAATTGGTTTAGCTTAGCTTTATATTTTACACATAGCACAGTCCACTAAGACCTTAAACTGGTAATTTTGAGATGCTACATAGTTACTTTGTATGCATTTTGCTTCATTTTGCTTTATTAGATAGGTACCATTAGACGTTTCTTTGGTTTTTGGTCATTTTCCAAGATCATTTTGGAAAATGAGTAGACATGAGAATCTTTGATTACCTTTAATCTTGAATGGACCCCATGGCAGACTCATGAGACACATGAACATGGAGCTTGTTGACTTTGAGCTGCGTCCTTGTAACACCAACGTAGCATCCTTAGAAACATCACTAGACTATCCAAAACATTTGGTCCAAGCTTTAGATTTAGAATTTGATGATGTAATGGAAGATCCACTCATAGAAATACTCATAACAACATGTAAAGGTGAGGCAAGAACTTTGAAGCTTAGCTCTTTACTAGAGTCACAACTCTCGTAGAATATCTCTAGAGTCCTCAACGATAATGTCAAAGTGTTTGCATGGTCTTATGAAGATATGTTGGGCTTAGACCCATGCATAATACAACACAACATTATCTTAGATCCACGTGTCAAGTTAGTCAAATAGAAATCTTGTAAAATTAAGCTAAAAATTACATTAGCCATCCACGATGAAATTACTAAACTCTACCACGCTAGGTTCATCCAAGTAGTTGATTATGAAGATTAGGTATCAAACATTGTGGTTGTCCCCAAGAAAACTAGGGGTATATGCATTTGCATAAACTTCCAAGACTTAAACAAGGCAACCATCAAAGACAATTTCCCATTTCCCAGTATTAACCAACTTGTTGATACTACAGTTGGTCATGCCTTGTTATCCTTCATGGATGGGTTCTTAGGGTATAACCAAATCCGTATAAACCTAGAACATCAACTTGCTACTACTTTCATGACCCATTGGGTGACAGTTTGCTATAAAATGATTCCCTTTGAGCTAAAAAATTCTGTAGCAACATACCAACATGCAATGAGCTCCATATTTAGCTATTATCTTCTAGAACGGATAAATGACTACATGGACGATATAATAGTCAAATCCAAGAAAGCTCCTCATCATGAAGATGACTTGAACCTAGTTGTTTAATGTTGCCATAGGCATGACCTTCATCTTAATCCCAAAAATTGTGTCTTCGGTGTCAAAACGGAGCACATGTTAGACTTTGTAGTATTAGAAACAGGAATACGCATAGACCTAGACAAAGTCAAGGCCATTATCAACTTAACACCACTTGCAAACCTTAAAGAGCTATGTAGATTGCAAGGTAGGGTACAATTCATATGAAGGTTTATCCCAAGGTTGACTGATAAGTGTCACCCAATGCAACACCTACTTAAAAAAATCCATCTTTGAGTGGACAAACCAATGCCAAGAAGCATTTGACAACTTGAGAAAGGAGCTGGTTCATCTTCCAACCATTTATCCTCCACAAAGAGATAAGCCTTTCTACATTTACCTTGAAACTTTAGATACCTCCATTGCTACCTTGCTATATCAAAAAAGAGATGGTGGTTCTGAAATTCTTGTTTACTACCTAACTCATGCACTAATAGCTCATGAGGCAAAATACAATGAGGTGGAGAAAAATTATCTTACCTTAGTGTTTGCACTCACAAAATGGAGACACTACCTATTTCGTAGTCAGGTCAACATCATTTGTAAAAGTAATATACTTAGAGCCATTACAAACAACATATATGAAAGCAGTAGAATAGTTAGATGGAAAGCAATAACCATGGAATTTAACCTAGATTACATATTGCAATCATCCACAAACAGTGAAGCAATAGCCATGCAACTTACAGCTTCACCTACAGATGACCAGGCAATGATAGATCCCAAATTCCCAGATGAGAATGTTAGTAATATAAGCCTAGTACCTACATATTTTGAGGCCATTTTACACTTTGACAGTGCTTCAACCACGCAAGGTGGTAGTGCCGTTGTTGTTATGAAATTTCCTTCTAGAGAGATCTAACCTTTTTCATACCACATTGCATTTCTTTGCACAAATAACATAGTAGAATATGAGGGTCTCCTTAGAGGCATTCTAGAAGCTTAGGAGTTAGGCCCTCAAAATATAGAAATTCAAGGCAATTCACAGTTGGTCATTAACCAAGTCACAGAGATCTATGCCTATAAAGCATATCACTTATAGCCTTACTGTGATATGAAAAAATACTTACTAAAATAATTTGCAACCTTAGATGTTCGACACATTCCTTGCAATGAAAATTCTATAGCTAAGGCATTGGCCACTTTATCTTTAAGTGTGTCACCAAATATATTTCCTACTTTACCTGCTTCAATAGTGGAGTGCACCAACCTTATCATTCACACAACAAGCATTGCAATTATAAGTGTAGCACATGTTCAAGAATGGTATGATGGCATCAAAACATACCTTCAACATGGTGATCCTTCACAAAACCTAACATATGCCCAAAAATATGCAGTGTGAAAATGAGCACGATAGTATGTCCTCATAGATGACAATACTTTATGTCATAAATCTTATGACGGGATATTGCTAACTTGCATTAATGGCAGTGAAGCACAAAGAATCATTGATCAAGTCAATGAGGCACTATGTGGAGGGCATATAGCTCCCAAGGCAATGGCGGAAAAAATTAGATGTCAAGGCTACTACTGGCCTTATATGGAGTGTGATTGCATTTCCAAGGCCTAAACATGTGATGTATGTCAATGGCATGACAATCTAATACATGTATCACCTACTAAGTTGCATACTACATAAATTATGTGGCCATTTCAATGTTGGGGATTAGACATTATAGGACATATAATGCCTAAGTCTTCCATAGGACATAGCTTCATTATTATCACAACTGAGTATTTCATGAAGTGGGTAGAAGATATTCCCCTTAGGAAGACCACATCTCAACAGGTTTGAAAATTAATCTTAGACAATATAGTGACTTGATTTCATCTCCCTATGACTATCATTACAAACAATGGGCCACAATTTAGTAGCATATAAATCAAATCTTTCTGTGAAAACCTCAGCATTAAAAAATCCTTTTCATCATTGTATTATCCTTAGGAAAATGACCAAGAAAAGGCTACCAATAAGGCCATTGTCAACCTTCTAAAGAAGATGCTGAGAAATAGTAAGGGACAATGGCATGAGTAACTCATTTATACACTTTGGGCCTACCACACAGCATGTAGAACTATAATAGGTAAGACACTATATAGTCTCGTGTATGGATCTTAAGTGGTATTGCCTCTTGAATTTCAGGTCCCGCTGCTTCACATCACCCTCTTAAACCTCATGGATGAGGCTTAGAAAAATGAATCAAGAATCATTGATCTTGACTCTATGGGTGCATCCAAATGCTTAATCGCATCAAGTGGTATCAAGACAAACAATGGCAAAAGCATCATCATAATCTACACTTCATTTCCTCAGCACTCTCAAAAGTAGCAAAGCACAGTCCAAGTAGACACTAATGAATAATATTGATGTAATTCTCATCATGGTGTTTCATATTCTTTTTCGATGTCTCTTGGGTCAATCGTCCAAATGTTGATAAAGAGGGGCCAATGAGACACCACTAATTTCAGGCTCTCATGACTCAACATCAGATTTGTCTAAGTGTTGAAACTTAGGCAAAATTTCTCTAAGTCTGGTGTCATGCTATGCAATGTAGATAGCATAGCACACTGGAAGCCCTAATATTTGCAAAAATTTTATAAGTCTATCTACTCTGCTCCCTAGCATAGCCAACGTAGCACATGTTTCCAAGGCCAGTTTGCACAAATGTCAAGTTAGAAGTGGTCAGAAGGACACTGAGGATGGACTAAATAGTTTGGAAAATTTTCTATCCACTCGGCCATCAAGTTTGCTATGCTTTGAACTTGCCTAGCTTGACACATGCCCTAGTTTCTAGTCCACCCAAGTGTTAGGCTAGGAGTTGTCAAAGATGCTGAGGATGGACGAAACAGTTTGGAAAATTTTCTATCTTTTGGGCTTGGTACGCTCTGCTACACTGTGCAGCATAGTAGAGTGTAGCACCAATTTCGAGATTTCAATTTTTCTAAGTGTTGGATTAGACATGGAAGGTGAATTTGGCAATTTTTTCACTTCTAAGGCTGCTTGTCCTGCTTCATCCTCAGAGTGTGATCAACATGCCATGGAAAAACATTGCAAGTTTTGTCAAAATTCATCCAAAATTTGGTGTTATAGTATGCTACACTACACATCGTTGATAGCGTAATAGATGTTCCAGTGTTAAAAATATTCTAAGTCTAGAACAAGAAGGTATCAAGCTATTGTAACATGGAAGAGGCTTTTTTTGGCTATTGAAATTGCTTGTCCTACTAAATCCCAAAGTGGCATTTCCAATATTGACATAATTCATTGGAAAATGTGTGCTACGCTCTGTACCTTGTATAGTGTAGATAGCCTAGTAGGCTAAAACTACAAAATTTTTCTAAGTGTTCACACTATGCTTCATCACACAAGGTAGCATAAATAGCGTAACACTTGGAAAATGCCTCTGAATGCCTCCAAAAGAGTCTAGAAATCAATATCGACTACCATTTCAATTTTGGCATCTCTCTGGGGTCCAAGATCAGCAATTGTTTTTTGTTTTTTCACCCCTTGTTGATCCCCAAATTTGTCCCTATGCTTAACCCTACTTGAAAGATCTTGGAAGATGTAGTCCTAGAGTATAGGCTCCAAGTTGCATTTTTTTTAGGCATTTTTGTAGGCACATAGAAATTCTTCAAACCTTGGCATAGTTTGGTAGATTTTTAATTCTTTTTCTTATCTTGTAGACTAATACACTTCAAATTCCATGGATTCAAAGATTGACTCATACACTTCAAATTACATGGATTCCATGGAATTTGAAGTGTAAGATTCAATCCTTGAAGTGCATTTTTGTAGGCACATAGAAATTCTTCAAACCTTGGAATTTGAATCCATGTATTGAAGTGTATGAGTGTATCAATTCTTTGAATCCATGGAATTTGACTATTAGCAAGTGGAATTTGAAGTGGAACTCATGCAATGGATAGCTAATAGTAGCTAATAGTCATGAAAGATGTCTTCTTCATGCTTGAGATTTCTTTCTATGTTTTCCTTCTATTTTAGGAAGATGTCATTTTCTGGGAAAGATGTTTTTCTAAAATCTTCATTTTGGAAGACATCTTTATTTAATGATAGATGTCCTTTTGAAACTAGCTTGCATGTAGTGAAGACATCTTTGCCTGATGAAAGATGTCTGTTATTTCTTGAAGATGTCTTTGTCTGTGCATTTTCCAATTTTGCCAAGACATCTACTATTTCTTCAAAATATCTTTCTTCTCCTTTTTTTGCATGATGAGTTCTTCATTTCTTGCTCATAATCTTGCACTTTTGCATGTGTTAATGATGAAAAATTTGCTTGTGTAGGTTCTTTGAATTCTCTTCCTTTCAGTTTTCCTTTTGTGGATGAGACCTTAAGACCTTGTGGATGACTTTCTCCTTTTTTCTACATCAATGTGTTTCTTATCATTTCATCTTGATCCTACAACCACACAACCATACACACAATCTTTGTCTCCATTTTTCTTAACTTTTTGATATACCAAAATGTCCACATTGACATCATGATTATGGTGTAGTGATATGTTCACTAGCTAACAATTGTTTCCTATGTTACACTTGATTTACTGGTTATTAATGCTTGGTTTTGGAGAAACCAATGCTTTATCATGAGCTACATAGATTAGTTGGCTCTTTGTTTTCTTAATCCATTAGTTTACTTTAATTTAGGCTACTTTGGCCTCTTGTCTTTCTTGGCATTTTTTCCTTTTTTTATGGGAGTGAAACATTCTTTGGGTTTTCATACTAAGGCTAAACTTTTGTTATCTTGTTGAATGAAGCATTTGGAAATTCAATGAAGGGATTAATTGAGCATGTAAAGGATATTACATGATCAAGATCCAAGAATTTCACACATAGGTTTTCATTGTAAGAAAGATATAAAAGGCTAAAATGGTACATGGTTATGGTTTAAAAGGAGTAGCAGGAATGATATAAGAAAAGCACCATTAGCATGATAAAACAAGCTAACCAAATCTCATGCATTGAGATCATAGGGTAAGTTACTACTATGATGAGTCACATCTCTATGACGATTTTAGGTTCATGTTGCAAATGAAACTTGAAGAGAACTAAAAAATTTGTTTAGAAAAACACATTAGGATAAAAAGAGATGATATGGAATAAGCAAGTAAACATTGGCCATTATGAGATACAATTGACAGATGTTGAGAAGGCTATATTTATTTTTGAAAATTTTGTACAAAATTTGCAAAGTTCTAAGACCTAGGAGAAGAAGTCATGCACACTCACTTATTATAGGTCATGAGGTTTGTCCAAGTTACATATCCACTTAAATTTATAAATAGAAGAAAACAAATACTAAGAGAAAATAAGTTATCATTAGATATAATACAACTTTAGATAGGAATGGTTAACTAGATTAGCTAAATTATTTCCATCCAAGTCTACTATCTTGAAAGCTCCATTGCCATAGGCTTTGTTCACTAGGAAAGGTTAATTCCAATTAGTTGGAAATTTATCTGTATGTTCATGAATGGCTTTAAGGGCAAGGTCTCCTTACTTGACCTTTCATCAATTTAAATCATGGTGATACTACTATATTTGTTTCTCCTGATATTATTTAATGTAAGTGTTTCTGTTCATTGCTCTTCCACTGAATCTAAATTGATGGAATGCAGCTCATTGTTCTGCTTATCATTGATGTAGTTGGAAAGAGCTATCCTTAAAGATGGAAGTTGCATTTCAAGAGGTCAAATAGCTTTAGATCCGTAAACCAAGCTATATGGTGTGACACTAGTTTCAATGAAAAATATTATTCTATAGATCCATAATATGTACAAAAGTTGTTCATGCCACCTTCTTTTGGAATTGTTTAACATTTTCTTTAGAAGATTGATGATAACTTTGTTGCCAACTTTGGCTTGATTGTTAGATTGTGGATTGTAAGGTGAGGAGAAGAAATGATTAATGTGAATTGTTTGCGAAATTCTTGAGTCTTGCTACTACTAAACTATCATCATTGATATGTGAAAATGGCTAGAGATAGGCCAAAATGAGGTACTATGTTGTCTAAGATGTATCAACATGTTGTGAAGTTTTTTCTTTATATGAATGTCTTCTACCCAATTTGTAAAATAATTAGCTTCTATGATAATAAAGTTATGTCCTACAAAGGACTTAGGTGCTATAGGTGCAATGATGTTAATTCTCCATTGTTGAAATGGCCATGTGATCTAAGTGGTATGTATCTCTGTTGGTGGCATGTGGATAAAGTTGTTGTGTTGTTGAAAAATATCACAAGTTTCTACCTTCTACATGTAGTCATTTTCTAGGTAAGACAAGTAGTATTCTAGGCATCTAATCTCAATAGACATGACTCTAGGTCCTATATGTCCTCCACATATGCCATCATGTACTTGTTGTAAGACTGTATTGGCTTTTTCTCTACTTAAGCATACCAACAATACATCATCATAAGACTTTTGACTTAATGGGTTATTAGCCACAATGAAATATTATTTTGAGCATTTGTGTACAACATATTTTTGATAGGTAGTGAGGTTTCATGAAGTTTCACCATGCATGAGGTAGAATTTAATATCATCGTATCATTCATGTTGAGATATGCTACTTATGATTGTTATGAAAGTTTTTTCAGTATTTTGCATGATGGGATGAGCACATTTTTTTATCATGGAAGGTAATTCATCATTAGAAAACGAGTTTCAACTTAGGGAATGTATTGGATATCAATTTATGTAAACCATTGAATATGTATCTTAGCCAGGTCACAATATGGTTGTAAGTGTTTATCTTTATAGGCATGTGCCTCTGTTACATTATTGACCACTAGTTGAGAATCACCTTTCATAATTAAACATGTAAATCCATGGTCATGAGCTATCATCAATTCTATGATCAACCCTTTATGTTCTATGACATTATTAGTTCATAATAACTCAAAATTGTAGGCGAAATATTTGATTTCTCTAGAGGGAAGTGTGATGATGATGACAACACTAGTTCCATGTGTAGTTGAAGCCTTGTTAAAATCTATAACGGAATCATAGCTTTTAGGTACATTATTTATAACATTGATGTGCTAATATAAGAATTTGGGATCTATGGTTTTATTATCTTTAAGTAGAGAAGTGGTTAGTTGTGTGGCTATAGCTTGGCCTTTAGTTGAAACGTATGACACATATGATAGGTGAACCTCAACTATTATGGCTTTCCATTAGGCTACTTGAATACTTTCATAGATCTTAGATGTAATAGCTCTTAATATGTTGTCTTTGCATATGATGTTGACTTTTTTCTAAAGAAGTAATATCTCCACTTTTTAAATGAAAAGACTAAGGCTAAACAATGTTTTTTAACATTAGTGTATGTAGTTTCATAGGCTACTAATGCATGAATTAAGTAGTAAATTAGCAACTTTGCTCCATTGTCTCATTTTTGACAAAGCAAAGAAGCTATGAATGTATCAAATTTCATAAGGTATATGAAAAATGATTTATCATTTTTAGATGGGTATACAGCTTGCAATTGAGCTAGCTCTTGCTTAATATTTTTAAATGTTGCTTAGCATTGATCTATCCATTCAAAATGAAATCCTTTCTTAAGAAACTGTTGCATGGATTGTAACTTATCCATAAGCCTTGATGTGAACATATAAATGAACTGTAATCTTCCTTGCAAACCACATAGCTTCTTAAGATTACTGGGTGTCGATAAGTTGGTTATGACCTTAACCTTTTTGGGATCAACATGCATGCCTACTTCAAAGACTATGAAACCAAGAATCCTTCTATTTTTGATACTAAAGATACACTTCTTAGGATTGAATCAAAGTTCATACTTGAGACAATGTTGAAGAACTAAGTTTATGTATTATGCATAACCATTGGATATTTTGGATTTCATTGCAATATTTTCAACAAAGTTATTAAGAAGACCTAGCAAGTACTCACTAAAAATGTAGGTCATAGCTCGTTGGTATGTTGCACGTGCATTCTTTAGGAAAAAAGGTATCATGATGTAGCAAAAGATTCCCCAAGGTATCATGAAGGTTATGTAAATTTGATGTTCTAGGTTGATTCTAACTTGGTTATATTTTGAGAACCCATCCATAAAGGATAGAAAGTAGTTGTGTGATTGAACACTACCTTTTTAACTATTGTACCTTATGATGTAGCCTTTAATATGTAGTTGTGCCTTTACATTTTATAGTTTTACATTGTATTTATGGTTTATTTTCATGTCTATTTTATAACTTCATGTCTATTTCTTTGCATTTACATAGAATCATAAAACATCATAAAAATATAAAACACAAAATGTAAAAACATGATGACTAAAAATCAATTTTGAACATAAAGACATTGAAAATAATAACATATAATAGGTAAAGTCAAAACCAATGGTAGTCATGCTCACACCATCTGATAGATAATAAAAATAAATACAAAATGTTTGATAACCATAGTTGCACTATGAAACAAATGACATAAGCATATATAAAAGAATAATAAATAGTCTTAGAAGCTAGAATAGCTAAATAACATTAATAGCCATTAACAATAACATGAAATGAATCAAATAACAAGCAAATCTATATCATAGAAGGATGAGGAGGATCATTGCTAACACCAAAACCATCACCATTGGCAACATCATCAAAAGCCTATAAAAAGCAAAAAAAAAATCAAGCAATTAGTAACCATGATAACTTATAAACATAACCAATGAAGAATTAATAAATAAAAACTATAACTTAAAGTGAACAAACCAAAACATTTCTTTTTCAAACCTCATGAGAATTAGGGGGTAATGTCTTTAGGGGTGAATTTTTGAAAACCCTCTTCAAGCCTATGAAGAATCTATTCTTCACTCATATTGGTCTAATTAAAATTTCCTAAATCCATACCTACTAGGTCATTTTCCTTCTCTACAGTCATCCACTCAAGAAAATCATGAGAAAAGTTAGTAGTGGTGGTCACCCAAAATGTGGTAGTAATCTGGGAGGGTAGGATGACCAACAGCTACTATTGATTCTTCAAATAATTTGAAGGCATCATCAGCATCTATGCCATGCATAAACAACTCATACTTATGTTGTTTCATGGTTGCCTCATGTCATGATTTTTTGTAGTTTTCTCTTTTCATCTTATAGAGCCATTTTGATCCTTTTTCTTCCTACCCCACTCTAAGATCAAGGTGTAGTGATCATGCCACTCCTTGGTCTTACAAATTAGATGCCCCATCTACATATCCTTCTCCACAATGCTTCTACATAAGGCCATTTTCCCCTAAATTGCACTCCAGTAATGAGACCACTCAATGTCCTTGGTATGCAAGGAATCCCTATTGGCTACCTTGGCCTCTATGAATTCTTTGCGATCCTCAAGGCTCTTATCTTTATTAGTCAACTCATTGATTTATTTCTCTACTACAATGAGACATTCCCACTAGAGCTTGTTGGAATGTTGGAACTTCCAAAACATTAAGGTACATGATGCTATGTGTTTGGTAACCCCTTCATACAATCTTTGTGGAATGCTTTCTACATCTAAATAAAAGTATTATGAGGAGGCCCATCTTATCTTGGAAACTATCAATAATAAAAACCTTTAAACAATAAGAAATAATAACAATAAAACATAAAAAACTGCAACCATATGACCACAAGACATGAAAATGAACATTGAAATTATAAAACAAGCATGCAAAACAAATAAATTTTAACTATTCTTACCACAATTAAGGTCTATCTATTGCAACCTATTCACCATATCATCCATCATGTCTCTTGTGAACTTTGCCTTATCTAGGACCTCCACCCAAGGTTTAGTGTAGAATGTAGATGACTCTAGAGAAAGATCATGCTATACAATGAGCATAAAAGTCAACACCCATCTATAGTAAAGAGAGCAATGAATAACTAAAACAAAAGTAAAGATATAGATGCCAAAGCTCACTAGGAAGATTAGGAAGCATGTCTAATGGAGCATTGTCCTCTAAAGTTGTATCATTTAGGGAGTACAAAATATCTAATGCTCCTTAAGATTTCCTTTTCTCTTCCTCCTCATGCGTACACTATTCCTCCATAGTAGCATGAGCAGATGAGTCTTGTGTCCTTCCTATAATAAATCAACACCAATAGGAGTAAAATAAGCCTAAAATATTTTTAATAAAAAATGAAACATAAGAAAGAAAAAATAATTAGAAACCTAAAATGGCCTAATTCACCTTATTTAAATTAATTATCATCCTCTTAGATGCTTTTGGAGCTAGGGTTGAATATGTCATTAACTTGTGTCCTTTTTATATTTTCTTTAGTGACATCATCTGCTTCTACACACACTTTACTTGGCCCTTCTTTTTCATTACCATGGATTGCATGAGGCTCTCTCCCCATGCTATTAAGGGAAGCACAACAGACACCACTAACATTCTTAGTCATCATAGACAACAATTCACATATTTCCTCCACTGAAAACCCTTGGTACACATCATTAGGGTACTATGTTTTGGCCAAGGATGAAAAAGTTGAGATTCATCATGAAGAATCCACCTTCCATCTCTCTTGATAATAAAAAACTATGTGAACCTTCTAAGATACATATAGAAAAAAGGTGAAATGTAGATGATGTTGGGAGTTATGGTTATCAAGGAGTTTACGGAATTCTTTCCTTAAGCCACTAAGGAGGAATGTGGCCAAGTCAAACATAGTTCCACTGGTTAAGATCTTCATCATGCAAGCTTGTTGAATTTCCATGATTTTCTTTTATGATAAAAGCATGGGAAAGATCCTAGATTTAAAGAGAGGATAATTTTGGTTTACCTCTTCGATGATACACTTACTAAAGGAAAATTTAGCACTAGGAGGTGAGTTAAGCCAAGCTTCTAACTCCCCTCTATAACTTGTGTCTTTCCTTGATCTAGCTACTACCTTGACACCATTGGTATTTCTACTAATAAGATCACTAAACATGAATTCCTTAATGTTTATAATGATAGGGAAACCATGGATACTAGAGGCAAATTTGGTAATATTCTCATCAAAAAATTTAATCATGTTCTGCATTTCAACTTGTTGCATAAATGGACTAGGTAGCATAAGGAGGTCTAATAAATTTGCATCTATTAACCTCTACTAGATAGCCCCCAAGAGCCTTGTTCACTAACCATTCCTATGCATCATCTACCTCCCCCTAATTAAGTAGAATCTTCTCCTAAGTACAACCTAAAATGATCAAAATGATGGCAAGCTCATGCATAGAATTTTCAATTCAAAGTGATTAACATGTTAACCATAAGAAAATTAAAAACTAAAAGTTATAAAAACAATAAAATGTTGGCCCTATTGAAATGAATTTTACTTTACCAGATTTAGATGAATGTTGGTAAATGATGGGAGCTCTTCTTGTATGCCTAAATCTTAGAGTGCCAAAAACTTGTGTGCATGACTATTAACCATACATTTTGGTACACCCAAGAATACCACAACTTCTGGTTATTGAAATCTGCACCAATTTGATTAAGAACTTGAATCCTTATGCTTTCACCTTGTCTAAACTTCTATAAAGTAGTGTGGGAAATAAATAAAATTTGATCATTAGTGACTAGTTCCCCAGGATGTACCTTATATCTGAACAGAACAAATAAACAAAACCCAAAAACATCAAGATAAGCAACCATAAAACAATACAAACATAAACAAAAAAAATGATGCAAAGCTCAACCCTCTATCAAGTAGACAGAGCTAGGAGGATTCTAGAAGGAGGTTACTCTTATTTCCAATCATCAAAGTATTATCAAGATGACACATTGTTAATTATAGTATCTTCCAAATCTGTGATAACTATCAATGTGACATAGAACATGTGCTCCCATCTTGGTTCATCTCCATAATAGCTTTTGGCTCATTCTTCATGAACTTGAGGATACATTGAAAACACCCTACCATCAAAGTTTGTGTAATGGCCACTGCAACATCTTTGGCCAAGTGTGACCATATGAACACCCTAAATTATTGTAGTAGATAGAGCAAGAACTCCTTAGCACCTATGTAGAACCACATATGAGTTCACTCATTGATGAGACACAATTTGCATGAGCTGCAATATCATGTCTTCCCCTGCAATGTCGTGTACACGATATCACGGTCCACTGCCATATCTATAAATAAGAGGCGACACTCCCCTTATTTTCCATCATCGTCTAGAAGTAGGAAAGCTCTGGTAGTTTGATCACTCCAGAGATAGAATATTTTCCATATGCCCGTAGTAGGAGTCCCAAAGTGAATGGATCTTTATTCGAGCAACATTGTACCTGAACACAAGCTGTGTACGACAATAAAGACGAGCTTTCCGGATAAACCTTGTAGTGCATGGAATAGGATTTTATTTATTGTTTCTCTCTCACCCTTAAACTCCTAGATGCGGTATGAGTACAACTTGATTACGAGCATCTAAGGATGTGTACGGATAGTTAAGGAATTGGATGCTCATCGCATGCGGTATGAGTATGACTTGATTACAAGAATCTAGTGTGACTACTTGGTAACCCAGTGACGTATCTAGGATCTACGATTGGTAATCCTAGTGGTAGTGCCAGATGTGTACAGTTAGTCAAGGAATTAACTACTCATCGCACATAGGCTAGATAGATTCTCTCAACCCTTTCCTCCTAGTTAAATGCCTCAGTACGACCACTTTGATCACATGCGTTACGCTTGGGGATCCCAGTAAGAATTAGCGTTTGGTAGCCGTGGTTGCATCAGTTCAGGGTGTGTATGGTAAGTGGGAATGGATGCTGACCCTAGGTAATTTAGACTTAGTTCATTAGTTAGAGTTAGTTAGTTTCTCAACCCTTCACCCTTTAGCTTAGAAGACATAAAATAGAAAAATCGTAAAAATCATATACCTCAGACTTGCTTAACCATACACCATGACAACTACAAGTAAGTCTGGGAAGACAACGAATGATTAACCCCAAGTGTTCCATGGGGTGTGTAGGCACTTAGTATGTGGAGTTCAACCGGATCACGCATGCTACACTCATTTCATATGGTTGAGTGTAGGGGTACCTCACCACTCATCACTCATCAAATTACATATGGAATGGAAAGTTTTTTTGGAAAGGCTACTCGGTGAAGCATAAGATGCACACTAGTTCAACAAGCACCAATATGGATTTGAGAAAATCTTGATACATAGCATTAAGACATTGAAAATCACAAAAATATGACAATGAAATTTTAAGGCAAGGATGACAATGTTTCCATCAAATGTAACCCAAAAATAATGCTAGTGGTAGTATTGTGTGATGAGATCATGCACTCAATTGATTGAAAAGAAAATACTAGGCAAATTTATAGTGCTCATGTGAAGGTGTATGATCAGTTTAAAGTAGTCAAGGACTTGAAATGAGTCATGCAATGTTGTCATTTGCACATGATAATGAGATTTAGTTGCTTGTTCTCTCTCTCTCTCTCTCTCTCTCTCTCTCTCTCTCTCTCTCTCTCTCTCTCTCTCTACTGTAGTGTTGCAGTAGTTGACAGCAACAGTTGTAGGTGTGTGTTCTATGGTTCCATTCTATTTTTGGCGACTGGTGCATCCACGACAGGTTTCTCCAGATAGGGACAAATTTTCCTCTGTTGTGCTGGTAATAGGGTGCATTTTGTCTATGTGTTAAAGATGCATCAACAGGCCCCTTCATCTAGCATCTTCTCTCTCTCTCTCTCATTTGGTGACTATAGGTAGTGTTGGCTATGGTAGCATTTGCAACAGACCAATGCTAAACAATGATAGTAGCTAGGAAGCAGGGAAAATTTATATTGGTTACCTTTTGATTTCTTGAATTCAAAACACTCATTTTAATTAAAATTTTCATTTTTTACTATTTTCAAAAGGCCATGTAGCCCTCTCGAGCTAAGACTATTCCTAGGTTTCTGTACCATACAGGAGGCATCCTAGGCAATATTCTTTTAAAACAATTTCTTCTTTCTTGGTGTTGGTGCATCCAAAATGTATGCATCAATACATTTTGGTGTTAAAAGGAGGACCTTTCTCTTGCCTTTTGTTTATCAGCTCTTCTTGTCATTTCCTTGTGGCTATTTCGTTTTCCAATCTAGTTTTGGAACCTATTAAATTTTTTTAAAAACACCTTTGTCTTCAGACCTTTTATTTGTTGCCTATTTTTTTTATGCTTCTCATTTTCTGAAAATTGTTGTTATCAAAACCTTTTTTTTATAACCCTCGTTTTCAATTCCATTTTTTGATTTCTGTTTTTGTGATCCTTACCTAAGTTCTAACTTGGGTGAGGTGGTTTTATTATTTTATTTTAAATTTATTTTTTAAAATTTTTTCTTATTTTATTATTTTCTTGTTAAAATTTTGTGGATTTTGTTGTCCCTTATACTTGAAATTTGTTGTTTGGGGGCTAAGTGCTGTGGCCAACCTTGCCCATGTTATTGCACAAGGCCGATCAGCAAAACTATTATATAAAATCATATATAGTTTCACCAAACAATGTTAACATGCGGGAAGGTGGACCAACAATAGTCAACAATGATAGAGCTACATAGATGATGGTCAACAATCTCAGCAGAAAACCAAGAGGTAGTGATTTTCTTTTCCCTTTTTGTGGTAGACCCGTGATGATGGTAGACGTAGGACCAGAGACAACAATGCGTTTACCGGCACATGATAGCGAGATCTAGCGGCTTGTTCTCTTTCTCTCTCTCAATGCTATGGTGTTGCAACAGTTGACAATAGTAGTTGTAGGTGTGGGTTCTATAGTTTCATTTTATTTTTAGCATGCGCTTCATCCAAGGTAGGGTTCTCCAAATAGGGACAAGCGATGGGGCACATTCTATCTATGCGTCAGAGATGCATCAATGGGTTGCTTAATCTAGCCTCTTCTTTCTCTCTCCTTTATTCGGTGGCTATAAGCAGTGTAGGTTGTGGTAGTATCTGCAATGGACCAACAATGAATGACAACATCAATTTAGAAGCTAGAAAAATTTATTTTGGTTACCTTTTGTATTCTTGAATTTGAGACACTCATTCTAATTAAAATTTTTATTTTTTTACTATTTTCAAAAAGGCCACGTAGCCCTCTTGAGTTGAAACTATTCTTGGGTTTTCGTACCATAGTCTCCTAAAATAAGTTTTTCTTTACGGGTGTTGGTGCGTCGAAAATTTATGCATCAACATAGTCATGCAATGTTGTCATTGTCTTTAGAAAACCTTTGAATCATTTATGGAGGAATTTACGGCCGAGGAACAACAGTGGTTGATGAAACATCTATCTTATGTGGAATGTTCTCTCTTACTCTTTTAACATTTTCTTTCAGAAGATGTTTTTGGTATTTTTGATTCGGAGCTTCAAGTAAACCAAATTTTTTCTATAGCTCTTAATAGTTTTAGATTTCATAAGTTCTAAGTAGTTAGAAAGATAATCAAATTTTAAGAAGAATAGCAGATTTAGTGATGATATCAAATTTTTCAAAGCTCCTGGAGAATAAAAAATCCGATGCCGACCCAAAGGGAAGACTGAATTCCTCCTGTTTGAGGGATCTTGATTAGGAGAAGATGAATATTCTTTATATGGTGATAGGTGCCTTGAGTGCTCAGGCAGTTCAAAATCAGAATGCCTGTCACTGTTTTCTGAGTAATCATCAGCATCTAGAACTTTTTTCCAATTCATCACCCAGCATAACTCCAGTAACCTTTCCCACTTTGTCATTGACTTCAGTCCAGACCTCATCCTGAGAACCAGCTACGTTTGAAGTCACTTTCGAGTCAAGAAGGATCCTTGCATTACCGTCATTAGACATGAACTGTAAAGATTGATTAAAACATGGACCGGGAATGATTGGACGCCCTGGGAACTTTAAATGTGATAACATGCTTGGATACCCTTGCCCTCCTGTCAACATTTTTTGGTGTTGCCCCGGGGAATTGTTAGGTTTTACTCTACGTTTCTCAACATTACTGAAATATCCTTTCATTCTTTCGGTGCATTTAATCATTCGCTTTAAGCATCCTTCTTTGCAACAACATCCTTCAAGTTCACAATCCACTCTCTTAAATCTTTCATATTCTTGCTGATATGACATCTCCAAGAGCAGAAAGAGACTTGTTGATACGTTGTGCTTCTTTGAGCCTATCACCAGTAACTTCAGATCTATCAACCCTTTTACTCCCGGCCACTTTTATCAGATGAAGAGATCCACGGAGCAGTGTTCCTGATGATAAATTTATCACTTCTACATGCGCTGTTAAGACATTGTGCGACCGACTGCTGCACTCATTAAAAGCTGTTGAACCAACTGCTCTATTCCTATGTGCGATTTTCATTTAGTTCCAAGACATCAAGTGTTGATTCAACAGGCATAATAATAGCATCAGGAACACTGAATCCATATGTTTGGGAAATACTTCAGATCCCAAGCTTCTTGGGACCACCCTCACTTGTAAGAAGATCACGTGTTCATTGTAAGTTTCAATCATCTGTACAGCAACTTCATATTTGAAAACATTTTTCTCCTTAATGAAATTTGAAAGAGATCATTCAGTGCTCGATATTTAACTCCCCGGTTTTTCTCAGAAGTTGACTTTGGCCCAGTCATGGTAAAGGTTTTTCGTAACCGTGTTTCGCCATATGCTCAAAATGTGGACATTAGAGCAAACCTATGAGTCGGAGATTCGTGATTCCGAATAAATTTTGACAAACTGTTCGCGCCCGATTCGGAACACTTACAAAAGCGCATTAAATTCGCGATGGGTACGTATTACATAATTTCCAACTAAATTTTGTCTAGATTTGTACATATACATTGAAATGGTCACCTTGCCTTGCCTTTCCTTTTCAGTTCTTGGAATGTCTGCATTTTGCATTAAAATCTTACGTATCTTCTCCTGTTCTGAATCATACCAAAAATAAAATTTCATTTCTGACTCATACCAAAAATAAAATGTTCTGAATCATACCAAAAATAAAATTTCATTTCTGACTCATACCAAAAATGCAATGTTCTGAATCATACCAAAAATAAAATTTCATTTCATTGTTAAGTGGCAAGCAAGCAATCAAGATTCATGGCATCGGCATGAGACGGACCACAGAAAACAAGGGAGTACGAAAGAATAAACAAACACACGGAAATCACGAAAGGGCTACTATGGTAACCGAAGGCCGAAGGGGCAAGTATGGGTCATACGGAAATCAAGTTTTGGATGGGGCGTGCGAGGAAAACATTGCATTTGAATGGATTCGCTTGCCTTTGGGAGCGTCAGAGGTTCCACGCGTGTTTATTGTTCATTGCTGGTTTTTGCTCTTTTTCTTTTTGCTCTTTTTCTCCTATCTCTGCTGAAAAAAGAAAAAACAAAACAGGGTCATCGTCATGGGTAATGAGTCATGATGACGGATGGATGCTTGTTCAACATTTTTAAAAATCTGTTTGCTTATAAAGCAATGAATCCCACCTGGCCAATGGCCATATGCAAGCTCATGGTGCTCTGTTTTTACTTTCCCCTTGATCATCACTAGTGCTGATTTTCCAGTGTCTGAAAGGTTTTGGATCATTGTAGGTGAGGTGAGTTATTAGGCTGTGCCTAGTTTAGTTAAGTTGTGTCTTCTTATAATGCAGTCATCTTCAACGTGGCTGTACGGCACTACTCACTAGTAGTAGTCCCTAGGGTGGTACTCACAAGTAGTGGTTGAACAAAAGTATTAACAGACCTGATTTGTTATAAATTTGGTTGAGGCTTGAGGCTTAATTTCATTTTTGGAAATATTGGATTGAGTAACAAAAGGGCTCCATTTGATTGGTGTCATTTTGGTTGTCGCAGAAATTATATGTTTGGCGAGATTATGGCTCGTGAGTAAGGAAATGGATTCAATGCCCTCCATACCTTTGCAAATTTTCTTGCTTCAGTTTAATGGTGATATTGCAATATGCTGTACAATTTTTAAGTATTAACAATGTGTTGGATTTACATTGTACTTGTTCTATATTTTACAATGTATTTTTATGATAGATGAGATTTTTTTTTTTTTTAACTAATATATTGAAATCTTCTCTTGGGCTATTTTATTTTATCGGAGGGCTATTTTATTTTATCGGAGTCCAGCAGAGGTAGCCTATACACTGCCCATCTTATTATGCCTCGCCAACCAGCAGGCTTGGAATTTGGAGTCATTATTTGCTTGTCCGTTTTTCTCTCCGAGAATTTAAAATATTGTCAGCATAGAATAAATGAACAAATCCAAAACAAATGAAGTTGTTTCAAGGTTTGTATATAAGCCTGTTTATGTTAATACCGTATCGTTCATCATATATTTTCCATCACTAATATCATACATGCTGGTTGAAAACTGCAAATGTTGGTGGATTTCCTTCATCTATTTTATATACTATTCATAAATTTATTGTGTGGATATATTTGAACTACAAAATCCTAAGCGTGCCGATCATGTTAACCATACGGATACATTGTTACCACACAAACACAACGTTGTTAAGCTAGTATGTTATTTTGGGGCCTTTCAATATAAAAAGATGATTATGATTCCACCATAGTGTTAGAACCACTACAAGGGCATTTTAGGACAGATAAGTAGTAAGTTGGTGAGGTTTTATTGAAAAAAACTTGTTATGGTTTGAATGAGAAATCCCTGTATTAGTCGGTATTTGTTCTGACTTCTGTAGAACCCCAACACGTTCTGCTGGTTTTTCACATGGTCAGCAACTTTTGAAACCCGCTGCTGCAACACAGGGAATTATGCCCAGACAACATAGTTTACCAGTGTCCTCAACATCCAATTCAATACTTCCTCAGCCTCCAATTCATCGAGAGAGAATGCAAATGCCGCCACCACCCAAAAAGGTGGAGCCACTACAGGATGATTTGTTTAAGAAAATGAAAGCAAGATCTGCTGTGCTCTTTTCTTCATTGCTTTTTCACTTTTGCCCTGATCCTCTTCCAACACGACCTCGGGGCCCTCTTTTAGCCATTCCTCGGCCGCCACCCCCATTCACAAAATGAACTGCAGGTCTGACTGCCCTAGCCCTACTCTATGGAGTTGTTGGAGCAGGAAGAGTAGGGTTTGTCCATTTCCAGTTTCAGTGGTCTACCATCAAGCTGAATATTATTATATCATCGCACCTCTGCCTCAGCATCAGCTTTCTTAGCAAAAACATCTTCCCCTATGCCCTTTGACCTTCGACTCCTCTCATAGTGAATGGCATGACGTTTTACATCGCCTACTTAGAAAGAGAGAGAGAAAATGTCAAAGGGATTGTGGTTACATGCCAGAGCGAATGAGCATCCAAGTATCCCCAAAGTGGAGGGGAGTCAAAGATCTCCTCGGGTATTAATACCAAGACATAGAGGGACCCTTCTCTTACGACAACATGGGAACCATGAGAATCCCCACTAAGAATGACAACCTGGATGGCAGCCCCACATGCACCAGCATCATGAAGATTAATCTGTTTATGATTTTTTTTTGGAAGTTTGGAACAGTTCCTCAAGTAGCTGTTCAGCTTTTGCTATTATGGATGAACCTCCTATCAACACTACACGACTCACTCATGTGCAGCCATGTTTGGGTTTGCCAAACAGTTTATTCGAAAAGAGATGATTTTCTAGAACAAATCAATATTCAACAGCTCAAATTTGAGCTCTAGTCAGAGTGAGAGAGATATCCTCCCCTTCAAAGATAGGGGGCACGTCCACTATGGCTTCCATGCTCCAAGAAATTTCCCCGTTACCTCTTTCACAGGCATTTCGCAGCCTGCGTAGAGATTTGGAGAATGGTGGAAATATCTTTATCATGTTTTCTTTTAAATTCCAGTGCCAAAAGCTGTACTAATCTGTTATCAAAACCTTGGCCTCCTAGATGAGTATCCCCACCCATAACCTTAACCTGTATTTCTTTGGATTTAACACAGCAACGTCAACAAAAGTACCACCGCCAAGATCATACATCAATATGTGTTCATTTCCCTTAGATATTCTATTAATACCATAAACAATGGCTACAGCTGTGGGTTCATCCAACAATTTCATAACCTTCAACTCTGGAAGTAATCCTGCATCTTTGGTCCCCTGTTGTTGTGATTCGTTGAAATGGGCCGGAAACTATGATCACGGCTTCGGTTACCTTCTCCCCGAAGAAAATACTCCGTCATTATCTTCATTCGACTTAAAACCATGGAAGAGATTTCCTCTGGAATCAAAGTTAAAGGTATGTTTTTTCAGAAAGGAGATGTTGATGTCAACATCGCTAGACACGAGGCCATCTTCAACAGTTATGTATACAATTGAGAATTCAATTAATAAAACTCATTCAATTTCGAATTTTTGCCTTTTGGATAATATATGTATCTTGGTTAACCACTATTAAAATTGGACTTGTGACTTCTAAGATGAAAGCTCATTTCCATTCCATTTCAATCTATGCATCAAAAGAATCAGATTCATGGAAGCGAGGATTCATGATTCTGAAAGTGTTTGGGTACATGTGTCTCAAGAAAAGTGGGGACAAGTTCGTAGCCGGGGACGTGGTAGAGAAAATTTAAATATATTAGTTTTTTAAAAAATTAAATCTGATATATCATAAAAATACATTGTAAAATATAGAACAATGTAAATCCAAAATATTGTTACTGCTTAAAAATTGCATAGAAGATTGCAATATCACCATTAAATTGAAGCAAGAAACCTGCAAAGGTATGGAGGGCATTGAATCCATTTCCTTACTCAAGAGCCATGATCTCGCCAAACATATAATTTCTGCAACAACCAAAATGACAACAATAAAATGAAACCCCTTTATTACTCAATCCAATATTTCCATAAATGAAATTAAGTCTCAACCCTCAACCAAATTTATAACAAATCAGGTCTGCTAATACTTTTGTTCAACAACTACCTGTGAGTAGCACCCTAGGGACTACAACTTAACTAAACTAGGCACAGCCAGGAAGTCACCTCGCTACAATGATCGAAAACCTTTCAAAAGCTGAAAAATCGGCACTAATCATGATGAAGGGGAAAGTAAAAACAGAGCACCATGAGCCTCCATATGTGGTCATTGGCCAAGTGCTGGTCGGCTTCGTTGCTTTATAAGCAAACAGATTTTTAAAATAGTTGAACAAGCGTCCATCCGTCATCATCCATCATCATGTTCATGACTCATGACCCATGACCATGACCCTGTTTTGTTTTTCCTTTTTTCAGCGGAGATATGAGAAAAAGAGCAAAAACCAGCAATGAACAATAAACACGCGTGAATGTGTGAGTCATGGCGGAACCTTTGACGCTCCCAAAGGCACGCGAATCCATGCAAATGCAATGTTTTCCTCGCACGCCCCGTCCAAAACTTGATTTCCGTATGACCCATACTTGCCCCTTCGTCCTTCGGTTACCATAGTGTTTGTTTATTTATTCGTACTCCCTTGTTTTCAGATGCCATGAATTTTGATTGCTTGCTTGCCACTTAACAATGAAATGAAATTTTTGGTATGATTCAGAACAGGAGAAGATACCTAAGATTTTAATGCAAAATGCAGACATCAGTAAAAGGCAAGAACAATTCCAGGCAAGGCGTACAAAGTCAGACGAAATTTCATTGAAAATTATGGAATACGTACCCATTGCGAATTTAACGCGCTCTCCAATCCGACGCGAACAGTTCGTGAAAATTTGTGCGGAATCGCGAATCTCCGGCGCATAGATTTCAATTTAATTTGATGTCAATAAATAGGTCAAGAAAATCGGCCTCTGGTCCAGCAAACGAAGGTATCGTACACAACGGGGACAAAAACAACGGCAAACGAAGGTATCGTACACAACGGGGACAAAAACAACGGGAAGAAGCATGGTCTGCGGTCCCGTCAAATGTTCCATCATAAAAATTGTGTGCTTGACCGCCATAAAGGTGACGTCTGCCATCGATGATTTTGATTCTTGCAGAGACTACTCAATACCTTCGTTCACTTCACACGGTAACGCACCAATTTTCAATATTTAAACTAACCATTGTCATAGGACGCTATTCAACGCGCAAGAGTCCATTTATTCTTCTAAGTTTCCACCTTGGTTGACTGTGAGATCAAAAGATTGAATCGACTAAGACACGGAACCAAATTTAAAAAAGAAAGAAACAAAACGTACCTTCACTGGTCTGTGAAGGAGTCTGGGCCACGCAGGTATCCGTTATTAGCCTTGATATTTAATATGTGGGTCTATGAGCATTCAGAACTGTGTGATAACTTGGAAAATAATCTTCTGGAGCATAAGATAACTCTCGAATAACATTTTTCAAAGGACAGTGGGACACGAATCATGGGAGGTAGGGTTACGTCGGTTATGGGCAGTAATGGCCTCCCGTAATGGACGTTTGAGGCGGGTGACGGACATGAGATCCAGGGGAGGGAAGGTGCACCTAAGGAGCCTCTTCTCTGACGACGGTATTGGCTACAGAACGTCTGCAACACGCAACGGGGTGCAGAACAATGGCGGCCCATCTATGTGCAACCATCAAGCCTCCTCTTCCCTCATCCAGTGGCAGCTATGTGCAACCGTTGCGGCAACTTCCACAATAGACCGTAGTAGCATCAAGACCATGGAAAATTTGAATTTTTCTTTTAGATTATTTTTTGTGCTCTAAAATTGTACAAACATTTAATTTAAATTTTTAATTATTTTGCCTGATTTATTGTTTTCAAGTATAGCCTTCTTTAAAAAAATTAATTTAAATTTTCAATTATTTTGTTTGGTTTATTATTGTCAAAACTTCACATTAAGACTATTCTTAGGTTTCTGTACCCATACCCATGTGGAGGTGTCTTAGCGATAACAAACTTTTCCGGTGTTAATGTAATCAAAATTTACGCATCAACTGGAGAATCATGGAAAAAGATGGAGAATCATGGAAAAAGATGGCTGGCAGAAACAAAGGGCACGAGCTCCATGCAATTCAAATACACCAAAATTTACATATTTCCGAGCAATGCCCCAGCGAGAATCATCAGGGAAATCCATATTCCCTTGTATCTAAATGTATACAGATCCCCTGTAGCAATAGCTAATAGTCTTGTACCATATGCCACGATCAATTTGTTGACCCCGCGAAAAGGAAAAATTCCATTAGGAGAAGAGAAACAACAAAAACTGGAACAGAAAATCGATGCGTTCTGTACATTGCCGGCGGTTCTTGGTCAGTGGGTGGGTCTGCGAATCTTGAAATAATGCGGATGGCTTTGTCTGCCTCTTCCAGCCTTGAATTCGTGCTGCCGCTGCCGCTCTTCCCAACCATGATCGCAGTCGCAGATGATTGAGATCCTGGATGTTGAAGCTGAAACTTCGCAAATGGAAAACGTTAACCGTCGAGTTTATGCATTCAACTCTTCTACCTACAGGCGAGGGCAGACCCTGAAAAAAAATCTTAGATGACAACCATTTCAAATTAGGAAGTTTCTCAAACAGAAACTTGAATGAATTGGCTAAAAACACTTTACAAAATTCATTTGTAAGGTAAGAGTACGCTGGCATAGCGTACAAACAAGTATTTTTTAAAACAAAACTTTTCTAAAACAAAACCTTTCAAAATTTATTTGGAAGCCAACAGTAAGTTGCCATAGCATACAAAGGAGCGTTTTTAAAACAAAACTTTCCAAAGTTTATTTGGAAGCTAAGAGTATGCCTTGTGTCTCATGTCTTAATGACTCCGACAGCAACAGTCTGCCTCATATCTCTCATTGCGAAACATCCAAGAGGAGGATATTCGGAGAACGTCTTCACCACCATGGGCATGGTGGGAACCATCTTTACAAATCTAGCATCACCGCTGTTGAGAAACTTAGGTTCTTTCTCGAGCTTCTTACCAGAACGCCTGTCAACCTTGCTCTGGATCTCAGCAAACTTCACAGCAATGTGGGAAGTTTGGCAATCCAGCACAGGGGCGTAGCCATTTCCGATCTGGCCAGGTTGGTTCATGATAATAGCCTGACATGTGAAGCTTCAGATCATTAACTGCAAGGTTCTTAACGTTGAAACTAACGTTGTCTGGTCGAAAGGTCACCGCCGCACCAGGTTCGAGAATACCAGTTTCAACACGACCGACTAGGATAGTTCCAATATCTCCAATCTTGTAAACATCCTGAAGTGGCAGACGCCTGGGCTTGTTGGAAGTCCTCTTTGATTCCTGAACCTGATCCAGAGGTTCAACGAGAGTTGGCCCCTTGTACCAGCCCAGGTTGGTGGATCTCTCAATCATGTTGTCATGTCACCTTCGAAACCAGAGAAGGGAAGGAAGGGAATTTTGTCAGGATTGTATCCAACCTTCTTCAGGTAGGACGACACTTAATAATCTCATCGTAACGGGCCTTGGAATACTTGGGTGTAGTGGCATCCATGTTGTTACAACAGCAAAACATCTGCTTGACAGCCAGGGTAAAAGCCAAAAAAGCATTCTCTCTGGTTTGTCCATCCTTGGAAATACCAGCCTCGAAACCTCCAGTGGTAGAATCGATAATCAGAACAGCACGGTCAGCCTGAGAGGTTCCGGTAATCATGTTCCTGTAAGTCACGGTGTCCAGGAGCATCAGTAACGGTGCAGTAGTACTTGTTAATTTCGAACTCCAAAGAGCGCTGTCGATGGTAATACCCCATTCACGCTCAGCCTTGAGCTTGTCAAGCACCCAAGGATACTTGAATGACCTCCTCAGAATTTGTTTCTTTCCTACAAACAATTTAAGCGGTTTTTATAACACCCTAATACTGCTCATGCATCCTTCTGGACTCTTGGGAAGTGACGGAGTGGAAGAGGTGGCCGTGCAAATTCTTATTTTGTTCAAACTTCACCGTTACAGATATGTGCATTTCAACTCAAAAGTTTTTGCATACCTTAAACAATAAGGCTTACTATTGTAATTAAAAGTGATTATAATGTGGGATTCTGGCATACAGTTAAATCAGTATCTAAGGCAACTGACGGTCCACGATTGTATGGTTTTGACCTTCAACCATGTACCTCTGCAACTGTCAACCTGAGATAATATTTGATTAAAAAAGTCCAAATTTGCTGACTTCTTGAACTCCCCTTGTTGGGTAGCGTTCTTCTCACTGGCTTCATCAACTGACTTATATTTTAGCTGCTGCCATTTTCCCTGGCAAAGGTGGTTACCAGCTGTTCTTCAAGCAATTTCACTTACCTCATGGCAGCACTGAAATCCCATTTTCCATTTGCTTTGTACCCTTGCTCATTATCAGCTGATATTATAAGTATGCTGTTGCCATTTTGTAGAAGACAAATTATTCTATGGTGTGAAGAAGTTATCAACTTTATTACTAGAAAGTCACATTTTTTCTTGTACATAAAATCTATTGTTTTAAACATATCAAGATGATTCAGCAAGTCATTTTATTAAATAAAATTTTATTAGCCGTCGCCATTGGCTGAGGGATGATCTGTGACTTTCTTCATTATATTTTTGTCTAAGATAGGCTCATGCAATAAGAGTGCCCTGAATATTTTCTTATTTTTAATTTCAAGGCTATGCTTGAAGTTCATAGTACTCTGCTTAAGATGTAGAGAGTCTCTCTTTTTGAATTCAAGTTCTTTTGATGATGATGATGATGATGATGATGATGATTGTACCGTCCGAAATCATCGATCTCCGGCTGGAAGGAAACAGAAACCGGGGGGATCACAGGACACGCACAGAAGACCCTACCTTTGCCTAAGGGCGAGCTGGAATGAAGAAAGGTAGGGTACCTTGAGTGGTCCGCACGCGGATCAGGCAAGGATTTCCCCGAACGTACACTGAGATGTTATACGTTGGGTTATACGTAAACGACGTGAAAGATGCAAAACAGAGCGTAAACAGTGTAATTGATGTAGAAGGAGTGTAAATGGCGTAAATGTAAGCGTAAAACAACGTAAACAATGAACATGCAACAATTAATGCAAACTGTGACAGATTTTAGGAAAAAAAATGTAACAATGGCATTTAAAAATGAAAGTACAATGCACCGGTCTAACGCAGTTGTGGATTGACACAAGGCGGACGAAAAACCTCGGTGGATGCAGGGATGACTGTGGGCTGGTTCACACTGTAGGCACAACGTAGAGGCTGTATGCTTAGCGTATAGGGTTGTCCAGCGTACAAGGTTTTCTGCTCTAGTTCTCAGCGTCTCTCTTCTCTCTGGTTTACCCTGGGATCTGCCAACCGACCCCATCTAGTAAACAAATTGGGGCTTTTATACAAGTTTTGATGTTAGACTCGGGTTGGGAGACACGTGGCGTGTTGACCGGGTGCAAAAGCATAAAATTTACAAGTGCACAACATGTTACATTTGCTGAGCATATATGCTAAGCGTATACACTGTATCAAGTGGGCATAGACTCTAGGCGTATACACTGGGCGTATACGCTGGATGTGCTGGGTGTATACGTTGGATGTATACACTATGGATGCTGGGCGTATACGCTGTGGACGCTAGGCGTATACGCTGATGGTTGCTGCCTTGTACCAAGTCTTGATCTGCAGTGCTGTTTGCATGCCATCTTCGGGGATTGCATGCTGGACGTATGCATTAGTCGTGCAAGTTGGACGTACTTGTGGGGAGTGTACGCTGGTCGTGCATGCTGGGCATATACGCTGAGAATGTCGGGCGTATATGCTGGGTGGGTGTATACGCTGTGGATGTCGGGCGTATACGCTGTGGCTGTGAACTTGAGCGTATATGCTGGGTGTATACGCTGGAAATGCATACTTAGTGAAATTAACTATCTGATCTCTGAAGTTGCCATGTTTGATACCAGATGTAGTCGTGGTCATCTATGGGTTGTAGTGACCTTCTTCCTATTAGAAAAGTACTAAGCTCGAAATTTTGTGGTGTTTCATTGGGCCCTCTTTGTTGACGCTTGGAGGAATCGACCGAGAAGCGTCGACAAAGAAGTGCAAAACACCACAAGCAACTCGATAGAGACTTTGTCCTTTGCCACCTAACTAGACATCATTGCACCGTGTTCCATAGTACATAGGATTGGGAAAGGGGAAATCTGTAGCTGGTAGGAAAATGGAGATTGTGGGGACTGGTAAGTTGACCAAGGGATTGTGCTTGGTAAAGGGGATGCTCTGGTGTGTATCATGCTGATCCATGTCAACAGCCATTATTTAGCGAACTCGGAATCAAGCCGTGTGATGTGCGTTCTTTGGCAGAACAAGACTCTTGGTTAGTGTCCAAGAGGATTTGTTGGCGAGACCAAAGCCATGCGAGGGTGTGTTGCATTCTTTGGAGGAATAGGGCCCTTGTTTAGTGTTTAGGGGGAGCCTGTTGGTGGAGAGCCAAAGCTATGCAACGAGATGTTCTTAATTGTTTTGGACATGAGTACTTGGTTTCAGGATAATTCCCTTCCCTCCTGGGGCTTGTATGGGAAGTGCCAAGGTTTTTTTTTTTTTTTTGCTCTTATACTCATGCTCAAGTGCTATGTTTTGTGCCGCAACTGCTTCAGAGTGTTACAGTGCGCGACAACGTGCTCAAAGTTTTGAGTGTACTGGGTGTATCAGGCGTGTGGCTGAGTAGAGTGTGTCAGTGAGTAGATAGGGAATGTACCAGGAAATGGAGATGTACTAGTGAACGGCTTGATTTAGTCTTGCCACGTGGGCCGTGATCATTGCCTCATCTTGCTGCTTATGGTGAAATGCATTCTTGTACGAATACCTCTGAGCGTCATCCTGCAAACACAACTCCAAGGAGACAAGAAAACCGTGAGTGAATAAGCAAGCTTAGACTTAAACAACTACAGATGGAGCAAAGACACTGGAGGAGATTTCATGCACTGTATATGAATGGCAGCCATGTTGATAGGATCGTCTGATGGCGGGCGATGCAGTGATTCTGATGAAGTTTGAATGTGGCCGCGGATTGAGGAACTAGAGATGGAGTTACCAGTTTATAGTCTTAGCGGACTATCATGGGTTAGTTTTATGTCATGACCCGTTGGATGTTGCCCGTTTAGCATCGTGGTGGACGTTATGTTGCCAGTTTCTAGTCTTAGTGGACCATGAAGAGGCAAACCAGTTTATAGTCTTAGCGGACTCTGGTGGATGCAACGGTGGAAGTTTACTATCATGCCGGACAGGTGCTAGTTTATCGTCATTGCGGACACTGTGTGGTATCAGTTTATCATCATGATGCCAAGACTAACTGTGGTATCAGTTTTAAGTCATGATCTAGGACTATTCTATGGTATCGATTTACTGTCATAATTCTAGTACGAGCTATGGTATCAGTTTATAGTCGTGATGCCAGGACTTGCACGTACCTGAGCTTGTTTTCAAGTATAGAACGGTTTCAGGAATAAGTGATTGGTTGGATTTGCAAACTCATTTCCTTCCATATTAGCTAACTTGAATGCTCCATTGTTGTATGCTTTGGTGACCAAGTAAGGCCNAGGGAACACCCGGACAAATTCTCAGCCAACTGGGAAAGGCCTTACTTGGTCACCAAAGCATACAACAATGGAGCATTCAAGTTAGCTAATATGGAAGGAAATNACCGATGTCGGTGCCATTGTTTTTTTTGGTACCATTCGATTTGATCGAGTGCACGTATACATTCCTCCTCCATCAAATCCAAGTCAATGATGCATAGATCATTGTTTTGCTCTTCGTCCAAGAGTCTGGAAAGTGTGATCCTTAAAGATGGTACCTGCAATTCCAGAGGTAAAACAACTTCTAAACTGTAAACAAGGCTATATGGCATCTTACCTGTTGAAGTTCGATGTGTCGTGCGATATGCCCACAATGCGTATACCAATTGTTCATGCCACCTCCTCTTGCTTTGGGTAAGCATCCTTTTAAGTATTGTAATAATCGTTTTGTTTGTTTCCTCTGCTTGCCCATTGCTCTGAGGATAGTAAGGGGATGAAAACGAGTGTTTGATCCCTAGACTTTCACAAAAGGTTTTGGTCTCAGCACTGCTAAATTGTGGCCCATTGTCAGTGATGATTGTCATGGGAATGCCAAAGCTGGTTACAATGTTTTCGAGAATGAAATTGCACACATGTTTAGTTGTAGTTTTTCAAAGGGGAGAAACTTCTACCCACTTCGTGAAATATTCTGTTGCGGTTATAATAAAACTATGCTCCGCAGAAGATGAGGGTGTTATTGGGCCGATAAGGTCCAACCCCCATTTTTGAAAGGGGCACATGATTTGCGCCGTATGCAACTCGTTTGGTGGGATATGGATTAGATTACTATGTCTTTGGCAGGTTCTACATGTTTTAGCCTTGGAGAGGTAGTCATACTCCATGTGTAGCCAATAGTAGCCTAAGCGTCTGATCTTTGTTGCCATTGCTTTTGGTGCTATATGTCCTCCGCATAACCCGTCATGTACTTGTTCAACGATGGTTCGGGCATCAGTACTACTAACGCATGTTAGCAATATGCCTTCGTAGGATCGGCGGCACAAGGTGTCCCCTACTAGTGTGTATTGCCTAGAATGTTTTTGCACTGCGTCTTTTTGTGCGTTCGTTAAGTGTTGCAGTGTTTCACCGCGTAGAAGGTACTCTTTTATGTCATCATACCATTGGCAACGTATCAAGAGTATCGGTTATTGGTTTGGCACAACAGACTATGGAGCTTGGCAATGTATGGAACATTTTAGGCGATATGTTTAACGCTAAGGTGGCTAGTGCATCTGCGATGGTATTATCATTTCGAGAGATATGTTGCATATCGATGTTTTTGAATCGTTTGATTAGATGTTTGGCCAAGTCACAGTATGGTTGTAAGTGTTGGGCTTTGCATGTATAAACGTCTATGACTTGATTTAAGACCAGTTGTGAGTCTCCTCTGACCACAAGCCATGTGATGTCTGAAGCTAGTGCTGCCACGAGACCTCTAAAGAGACCTTCGTACTCTGCTATGTTGTTGGTACAGCGAAAGTTGAAATGGTAAGCAAAGGGTCTGACAGCGGCAGCACTTCCCCCTCGAGAGGTGGATGCTCCGTCAAAGTTTAGAATGGCGTCGTAGTCATCGGGCACTATGTCTATTGCGCTTATATTCTCATCCGGGAATTCTGGCTTGCTATGGCTTGACCCTTAACTGATGATTGCGCTATGTAATGTAGGTCAAACATAGCTATCATGGCTTTCCAACATGCTATCCGACTTGTCTCGTAAATGTTTCCTGTGATGGCTCTGAGTACATTATCCTTGCAGATTATGTTAACTTGATTGTGAAAGAGGTAATGTCATCATTTCTTTAGAGAAAAGACTAAGGCTAAACATGATCTTTCTACGTCGTTGTATTTCTTCTCATGGCCTACTAATGCATGGCTCAAGTAGTAGACAGGGACTTCGGTTCCATTATCTTGTTTCTGGCAAAGCATGGACGCGATTGATGAATCCGAAGTTGCGAGGTAAATGTAAAATGGTTTATCATTTTGAGGTGGATAAACCGTGGGCAGTCAGGTAAGTGCTGCTTTAATATTATCAAACGCTTCCTGGAACTATGGAGTCCATTCAAAATGGACATTCTTGCGCAACAAGTGATTCATAGGTTGTAATTTATCTATTAGTTTTTCTATGAACCTTCTAATGAATTGTAGTCTGCCCTGTAGACCTCAAAGTTTGGTAAGGTTGCCTAGTGGTTTTAGGTTTGTTATGGCCTTAACCTTATCGGGGTCTACTCGTATCCCTGCCTCTGAGGCTATGAACCCAAGCATTTTGCCTATTTTTACTCCAAAGATGCACTTCTTTGGATTAAGTCTCAACTCATATTTTAAACAACGTTTTAACACCAAGTCAAGATCTTGTACGTGTTGTTCCGAGGTTTTTGATTTAACCACAATGTTGTCCACGTAGTCATTGAGCTAGTGTAATATGTAATCGCTAAAGATGAATGTCATCGCCCTTTGATACGTGGCCCCAACGTTTTTGAGACTGAAGGGCATCATTGTATAGCAAAAGGTTCCCCATGGTGTCATAAAGGTAGTTCGGAGCTGATGCTTTGGGTTAATACGTATCTGGTTGTATCCCGAGAATCCATCCATAAAAGATAATAGGGCATGCCCAGTGGTCGAGTCGACAAGTTGATCGATGTTGGGTAGGGGAAAATCATCTTTTATGGTTGCGACATTGAGATCCCGGAAGTCAATGCATAAGCGGATGCTTCCATTCTTCTTCGGGACAATGACCATGTTGGATACCCATTCGGCATAATCGACAGCTTGAATGAAATTAGCCAGATAAAGTTTGGTGATCTCATTGCGAACTACCAATGCTACCTCGGGTTTAACCTTTCATGCCTTTTTTTTTACGAGTCTCAATTTTGAATCAAGGATGATGTTGTGCTGGACGATTCAGGGATCGAACCCAGGCATGTCTGTGTATGACCAAGCAAATGCCTTTATGTTGTCCCTAAGCACATTCTCTAGGTCTTTGGCTAGTTGCGGTTTTAATAATGTACTTAATTTTAGTACCTTGGTCTCACTGTCAGACACAATGATGGGAATTTCAATCAATGGGTCTTTAGTGATATTTTCAACTTCTATGTCAAGGGACTTTGTCATACCTTGGTAGTTATCTAGCATTTGTTGTGCCGAGGCTATGACTCCGTCGTCTGTTGATAGACTTAGGTCGATGAGATTTATGTCAGTGTTCCTTGCGATGTGTGCATGCGGCCCATAGATGATTAATGGTGCGGATAAATGTTGATAATCCATCGGGCTTGCTCCTGCTAATAAACAGAGAGCAGAATGAGGTGATGAGTATTTTTCCATGTTCTCAGGCAAGCTAAATTGTGTGTACATATGTGATGGTGGTTTATCGTCACACCGGGACGCATGGCAGTTTAAGGCCTTACCGGGCCGTGGCTGGCAGTTTAATGCCTTCCTGGGCCTTGGGTGAAAATTTAATGCCTTATCGGGCCGAATGAGGTTTGTGTGTGTGGCAGTTTAGGGCCTTACCGGGCCATAACGGTAGTTTAAGGCCATACCGGGCTGTGACATCGTTTGCGCTGGAATGTTCGGCGTAAACATGTGAAATGGGGTTTAGGGTTTAGGGTTTGTAGTAATTTTTGTTTTATTTTAGATATATATATATTTTTATATTTTTTGAGCAAATTTTAATTGAAATAAGTGAAAAAAGACCAAAAAAGGTAAAAAGTGACAAACTGTGAGGTAGCGGTGGCGGTAGTGGCAGCAGCGGGGAGTGCTATATAAAGGGGGGGAGCGTCATTTGTTATTGCATCGACTTGTGAGCGTAAACGCGAGCGTAAATCTTGAGCGTAGATGACCTAGTGTAAGCGTAATTCACGAAACCCTGGCATAAATGTAAGCGTGAGCGTAAGCGTAAAATCCAAATCCTGAGCATAGGCGTAGGCATCTAAACCTCAGCGTAAACACAGAGCGTAGAGGTTCTAGTGTCAGCGTAAACAGTTTCAACCCTTAACGTAAATTGTCGATCCCAGCGTAGAGGACGCCGAGATGGGTAAAGGCAAGGAAGTCGAAGGCCAGGGGAGGAAGGGTCCTGACTTGACCTTCGCAGAGGAGAGCGAGGCTATGCTGCAATGCCTGCCCAGGTCGAGGATTCCATCGTGGCCTGGATCGTCACACAAGTATGTTCTGATCCTACCTCTGATAGTTAATTTTGCTTGTGCATGTTTCATAGCGTAGACAGTCTCGTAGAGGGCTTCAGCATATACGCCGAGCGTAGAGAGTTAGCGTAGAGGGTTTTGGCATATACGCTGAGCGTAGAGAGTTAGCGTAGAGGGTTTCGGCATATACATCGAGCGTGAGTTCACAACGTAAAGTCTCGATAGCGTAGACCATCATAGCGTAATCTGTTTTATCAATGCAAAGCGTAAACACTTTTTCTTGCATGAAGCGTAGACGATTTTATCAGCATGACCACTGAAGGCTGTTATGGCGTATATGCAGAGGGTTTCTACAGCATATACGCACAGCATGAACAGTTAATTTTTTTTCAAGTGTGGTACAGCATAGACCTATTTTCAGGGCGTATGGTATGAACTGTTTCTGGCGTAAAATTATTTGCATAGTGTTCAACGTAAACTATTTACACAATGTCCAGCGTAAACTGTTTATGCTGGGGGCTTCTACGACGTATACGTTGATGATTTTCATAGCGTATACGTTGAGCGTAAACGATTTGGCCGACAGTGTAAACAGTTTTTTGTCAGCATATACGTCGGGCATGGTAGCGTATACGCGGAGCGTAAACAAATTTTGACAGCATATACGTTGGGTTAGGCAACATATACGCCGAGCGGAAACAGTTAGTAATTTTTTCTAAGTGTTGTTCCACAGTGTGAACTTTTTTTTTTCATGCCATTTTGATGCATGGCTGATTTACGGTGGCATTTTGGTTGCTTGTAGGGACACTAAGCCTTTTCTCCTCGTTGTTGAGCTAGTTGGGGTACTAACATGGTTTGGCCCCATTGAGGCTGATGAACCTACCCCGGATCTAACTGTTGACAACAATGGGGTCTAGTTTAGAGAAGGTGCGTGCGAATTCTTGGCCTTCATGTTGGACAATTTCGAAGTGGTTATCTGGTCGCACCTAAGTGAATTGGTGGCACGGAGCGTACTTGAGGTAATGTTGCCGGGAGCCGCGGAGGGTGTCGCAGTCTTCATGGAAGACATTGATGAGGGGCCGCTTATGATCGAGGGTGGCCCCTCTGGTGGGCCAAAATCCACTCACCCGTTAATGCACGTATGGGCCCAATTGCCGCGAGGGCGCGATTATCTGAACAATACTCTATTTTTAGCTGCTCGCGTGCACGCGTTGTTCCAGAACCCTCCCGACATAGTGTACCGGGTGGATAGGTAGGATCGTTCAAGCCTCTTGTTTCTTTCCGACGTTTGGCATTTGCTTCTGTTTTAACATCCATTCATTTGTAGGCCCAAAGTTAACCTAGATGGAACTTGCGTTGAGGATGATGGGCTTGCTCTAGCTCGCACTGCTCTAGAGACATTTATGGTAGGTCCCACCCTTCGTGGAGCTGTTTTAGCTTAAACCAAGGGTGATATTATACATTTTCACAAAATATTCTCTAGAGCATTCACTCAATGTGCAGCTCGTGGATGGTTGCATGGAGATTGGTCATCTAAGGAACCAATTTTTCCTCATGACTCTGACTTAGGTAGAACTTCTAAGTCTACAACTGAAGGTAAATGAAAATATGTTCTAAATGTGCTAACGTGTTTTGTTCAACTATTGGGGGTTATACTGATATGATGATTTCGAATTGTATTTGCAGTTGATGTACCTCCTGGCGGGGACCCTATCACAACGGGGTGAACTGAGACTACCCTGTCAATGAAGTTTGGGGAGGTCAATAAGGCTCGAAAATGGTTGTGTACCCATGTCCCACCATTCATTATTTGTTGTTTAGACAATGTCGGCCTCATGGAGCTCTTTACGGCCCCAAGCCCTGACATGTCAGTAGCGGAAATGATCGGGATTGTTGACTGCTTCAATGAGTTTGTCTCCTACTACAACACTTGGATTAAGCGTGTTAAGATAGTTTTCCATCTGTTGCCTGAATTCCTTTCGAACTTATTTGGTGTACCGGCAGATGGTATAAATGTAGTTTTAGACAGGGCTCATAAAGAGCTCCAAACGGTTCGTGAATTAGAGGACTGGTTGGGTGTGGCCAAGGGTGCCAAGGGATTCCCTATGCAGGGGAAAGCAAAGGTTGAGGAGGTGAATGAACTATATCCCCTATTTAGGGCACGGGTATTCCCTAAATCCCTTTCCCAGGTGTGAAGTCTTGGGGTCGAAGCTGTACGTATCATGCGAACTGCCCTAGAAACTGGAATGCGCTATAATTGGGCCCAATTTTTGTTGTCGGGCCTGCATAAGGAGATAGTGTGATTGCGCTCGAATGTCGAGGCGCAGTCCCACCTCACCTTTTCCTTCTTTTCCGATTACCTTCGCCTCTTAAGCAAGTTTCTGGTAGTTCGTGTAGACAAAAAGTATGTTCTACGGGATCAGGGTCAACTATCTTGCCCGTGGATCAACCGCTTGTTCGAAATTGCTGAGTCCCAAGATGCGCCCGAGGGAATTGATGAATCCGTATCTATTACAACAGGGGGGTCATATGGTACGTCAATCCACACACGTGACAGTTTAGGATTGGAGCCAGACGACGTACCCTATACTGCGAAAAGAGCAGAACAGGTCATCAAAGAGACCATTGGCAAGACCAAGTTAAAGCTAACAAAGCGCGAACGCTCAACTGAGGAAGCCTCGAATGTCAACGAGCCATGAGTGAAGCACATACGATTCAAGATGCCTATCCAAGCTAAGTAGACTCATTACACTTATTGCTTTATTGTTTTTGTTTTGTTCATAATTTTTAGTCTGATTGCTTACATGCCACTGATACCTTCAGATTTGACTTGAGAAGTGAGGAAGTAGGAATTAGATACAATTACTGAAGAGGAGGAAACTAACACGGAGCTATTGAGCGATGAGGAGGAGGCCGGCAAGGATCAGGCCGAAAAAACGAAGGAGCTACAGGAGGATACAATGGAGACTGAACTGTTGGACAACCAGAGTGATGTCGAAGAAATCTTCAGCAGCTTCCTTAAGGGGCAGTTGGACCTTGGCGATCCTCCAAACCCAGAAGGGGACAGAGAACATGGTACATTTTATTTTATGTTTCTCCATTAGCTATTGTTTGCATGATATTTCACTTTTTTGTTTTCATCCTTTTCAGACGAAGGTAGCGAAACTAGGACGACGCGGCTGGACGTACCGATGAAGACAGTTCCCCCTGAAAGGACCTCAGAGGTTAGTCCACCCTGCACTCGTGGGCCATTTACTTGGATAAAGATGCCCAGTAAAATGGATTTTTTGGCTAGCATCGCTGAGGAGGTTGTTGAACGAATTCAGGAAGCTCACCCTGAAATAGGTATAAATATTTCAAATTATTTGCAGCTTTAGAGTTTCACACTCTGTTTTTGTTGTTTTAGCGTTTGTTCTTTTCGTCTGCATAGGTGCCAAAATAAGATGGGATCCTTCTGAGACAATTAGCATAGAGAGTTTTCCCACATTATCGCCAGAAGTCGAGTAGGTGCCAAAGCCTGTTTATGAAGAGGTAGCGAAAGGTCTCATTCACAACACCAAGTCACTGTGGACCTGTAGGCGTTTCGTCAAACAGTTGTGGCTATAGATTCAAGAAAAGGAAAAGGAAGTCTCTGAGTTGTCGGTTGACCGTGACGATCTAAAGGCTCGGTATGAGTTCGCCTCCACCAAATTAAGCAGTAATCGCTCTTGGCGGACCTCCGAGGTCACGTATACCAGGTATTGGAATCTGCTCAATCATCATGGATCCCTGACCCGGAGACTAGCGGAGCGTAAGGCCCAAACAAATCTCCTGAACCTCAAATGTGCAGATTGGAAAGCTTTTTCTTCCAAGGTACGTAAGTGGTGTAAGGATGAAAATACTCACAAACATCATTACAAGAAATCGTTGAAGGAGGTATCGATTGAAAAGCGTCAACTGGAAATGTTTGTGGAGGGTTTGGGTCTACGCTCTACTTTTGATACTTTTGCTTAAAATACAATTGTTGAGATGGAATCGCCTATGATTACATCTACTTCTAGGGAGGTATCTGTAGGAAAATTCCCTTTAAAGCGTCCTACCTGGTTAGCGGTTGACAAGGGGAAGGCCTTGGCAGATGTTGATCTAGGCCTTGATGGGACCGACTGGACCAGCATCTCAGAAGAGGAAATCCTTCGTCGGCTGGAATTTGGCTTAGGGGGATCCCCTACAGTAAGCATTTTGTCATTATGAAATTGATTTGCTAAATAATGTTTGAAATTTTTCCTTTCCCTTGTTCTTACGTTGATTGTCTCCTTTTGTATTTTCAGGATCAAGGTGATGATGATGTCCAAGAGGCTGGCCCCAGTGGAGCGGGGGCTAATGATGCCAGCAAGTCAAACGGGGAAGATCCTCTCATCTCGGATGTTTAGTTTATTTTAGTTTTTTGCCATCTTTTTTTGTTGTGAAACTACTCTGACTCAAATTTATACAGGAATTGTAAATTGCGATGAATGAAACTAGTTAATTCTTATACTTGTACATCATTTCTTGTATGAAAAACATTTTTTTGTTGCTTTTGAGTTTAATCGCAAACATGAAACGACAATGTAAAATGTTTTGGTTCATTTTTTTTTGTTTTTTTTCTTGAGGGTAATGCACGGATGTAATCATAAATCGGAGTGTAATGATAAATGAAAGAGGAAAACAAAGTATAAGCACATGCGTAGTTTAAGGCCATTTCGGGCCACATGCGTAGTTTAAGGCCATTTCAGGCCCTAGTCGTAAACAAGGGACATTTCGAATGACACGGGTGGATTTCTTGGTTGACCGATCATTTCTGATCATGGCTAGTTTTATGTCGTTGCGGACATGATAGTTTAACGGCATTTCAGACAGTTGTGTTGTTATCATTTTAGTAGTTTTTTGATTTTTCTTATTTTTACGTTAGGCGATGTGTCAGTGGGTATTATTCTATATTCGGCGTCCCCTTCGCTAATTACATTGAAAGGTAACTCAGCCAAGGGACGTCTGATGGAATGGTTCCCGCGTTAGTGTTTTCGGATGTTTCGTTATTTGTTGTGAATTCTGTGTTAGCTATTATTTCTAAGTGAGGAGGTGTATGTATAGTGTCAGGCGTAGGTGTTTCTTTTTTAGGTGGATATCCTTTCGTGTTTAAAGGATTAGCACTTACCAGTTGTTGTTCATTTACGTCATTTTGTCTAGGCTCTTCGAGCTTAACCACTGAGCCTTGGTCTATGTCCATGTACGATGAAATGATGGGTGTAGTAGCCTCCCCATGAATGATGATTTCACCACCTTCATAAGGCAAGTGAATCTCTTGGTGTATAGGGGATGAGACTGCTTTCAGCTGGGCTAACCAGGGCCTTCCTAATATTAGATTGAATCCTTGCATTTCATCGATTACTACGAAGTCGACGGATGTGGGGAATTGGTCCCCTACTATGAAGTCTAAGTTGATAGTGCCTTTAACTATCACACGTAACCTGCTGAATGATTTCAGGCATGTCGTTGCAGTTGGTCTGATTAACTCTGTAAGCCCCAGTTGTTCAACAATGGAATATGGTACTATGTTTGTGGTAGCTCCATCATCCACGTGGACCCTATGTATCTTGAATTAGTTTATGCGTATTGTTATGAACATAGGGGCTGTTGTTATCTCCCCTATTTTCTTATCCACCTTGATGTTATCATTGTCGAAACTTAATGGTTTGGAGGTTGATCCATTAGGCGAGTACATTACCGCATGAATGGAAGGTTCATTTGGGGGCAAATCCTCGCTTACTGGGATCGACGTTAGCATGCGCACCAAGGCTTCACAATGTGTTTACGATGTTAAAACTAAGTCATACAAGCTTAATGAAGTATTCTTTTGTTTGAGTACTTGCGTGACCTGTGTTAAGGCTATTGCTAAGTCTCTACTGTTGGGCGTGTTTTTATCAGTGGTGACTTGGTCCATTGGGCCCAATAGTTTTATTTCATGCATTGTTTGTTTTTCGTTTTGGCCCGGGATTGTTGATTTAGAAGTATCCTATTTTCTAGATGGTTCACCTTCATGTCCTGTGTTTGGTTGACTGTTAGGTGGCATCATGGGTACTGCGTTAAGTGGAGTGGGTTTAGGTGGCCCTACAGCTAATCGTTGACGCTCCTTCTCCAAGCGTTCAAGCGTAAGCTTATCCGCTAAGAGTTCTCGCGTGTGGCATGGGGGCGCAGTTGGTTTTGAGGCCTCAGGTTGCCTTGGGATTCGTATGACATATGGAGTCGGGTGGGGTTGCGATTGGACAGTCGGATGTGGTTGAGCAAGAGTTTGGTTGGGCACCCTGATGACGTAAGGACTGGGTTTACTTTGCATTTGGGAGGTGGAGGATTTGTAATCATTAGGACTTTCGGGTGTCCTAACGACGTATGGGGTTGGTTTGGGCGGAGGTTGGACCTTCGCTATTGCGACTGCAGGCGACACTCGGACTGCAAAAGGGGTAGGCCGAGTAGGAGGGGTTGGTAGATTTGAGGTAGTGACGGTGGGAGGTACACGCACTACATATGGTTTTTGCGGGGCATATGATGGTTGAGGCATGGATGTTGAGGCAGTGGGAGGAATACAGACTATAAATGGCCTGTGAGGCATTTGTTGTTCATAGTTAGAGTAGGCGGTGTTGATGCTAGGTATTTCAAGTTCATTATCTAGGTAGATTGTGTTAATAACATACTGTGCCTCCTTGGTATTCAAAGGGTCTTTATACACCCCCATAGCCTAGTTCTGCGATTGGACCGGGTTGGCCTCATCAAAAGTGATTTGGCCCCTATCAATCATTCATTGTATGTCTTGTTTCAGGGTGAAATAGTAATCTGTGCCATGCCCATTACGTTGGTGATAGTCGCAGAAGCGGTCCATCCTGAAACCTTTGGGTACTGGGGGTTCATCCGGCATTGCTAGGCTTGGGTTCTGAACCAGTTGGCAGAACCGATCATGTCTCTGGATAGCAGCAGGGGATAACTATTTATGTTTCATTAATCCAGCTTTCAGTAGTTGGTCGAATAGCTGGGATGGTTTCATAGGCAGTGGCGTATATTAGGAGGGTTCTTTCCTGTCAAAGTTTCTTGTACGGTTTTGTGTTGGGCTCTGCGATGATGATGATTCTAGTGCAGTCGTGGGGGTAGGTTTAGTATAATTATTAAGGGCCACCAGCAGTGTTTTTTGTTGTGCTACATTTTCTTGTTGCGTTTCTGCTATTGCCGCTATAGTTGCTTTGCCCTTTTCTTTATCCTTTTTACTATGTTGATTTTTAAAGGCTAGATATGCAGGATCATGGCTATTTTGAGCCGCCTCCTCTATATATTTAATTTGTACAAAGGCTTGGTTAAGGTTATGCGCATTGAGGTAATATAACTTAGGTTTGAAAAAATCATTAACAGCCCCCTTTAGAATGGTGAGCAGATATGTCTGTGGGATTGGCTCGTGTAGCTCATTGAGAGTGGCACTCCACCTCTAGATAAATTTTTGTACAGGTTCCAGAGGTGCTTATTTAACTTGTATGAGGCTGTCAAGTGTCGCTTCAGGTTTCAAGTTATATTTGAACCTGGTCACGAATTGATGTAACAGCTCTTCCAGGGAAAATATGGAATTTCTCGGCAAGGCCCAGTACCAATTGAGTGCTCTCCCTGCGAGGGACATAGGGAACACTCGCAAAATGGCATGTGGCCATGCCTGGAGTAATGCGCATTCTAATCTAAATGTTATAAGGTGAGCATTAGGGTCTGTTTCCCTATTGTATTTAGTTAGTGTAGGCAACGATATACCTTTGGGCAAGATTAGGAGCGGGATAGAAGGGCTGATGGGGTCATCGTGGTAAAAGTCCACTACCTTCAAGCTGTGTGATGAGCTTAGAGTAAGGCTCTGTGATAGGGATGACATCATATGGGGAAGGAATGAACTTTTGCCCTCCTCTGTAGAAGAGTTCGTACTGCCTCTTGACTTCTATTTCGGTTCGGTCCACAGGTAGGCTGACTTGTATTTTCACGCATATGAAGTTGTACTAGTCTTGAGTTATAACGTTGGATGATGGGTTCCTCCATTGCAACCTAAGGAACCGGCGAGGCCCCGCTGTGGGTTGTACTACAGGTTGTTGGATAGCCCTGGTGCCCACGATGTCAGTGACTCGGGTGGTTGTAGCCGTGGCATTTACGGTCTTCATGATGAGCTGTTGAGAATATGTGGCGGTGAAGGGATATGAAATTAGGGTACTTAGTACAACGTAAATCGTGGTGTATAGTGTATACACTGGGTCTCAGCGTATAGGCTTCAATGTAGACTGTGTAGACAGCGTATACGTATGCAGCATATAGTGTTAGCGTAGAGAATCTATGATGTAGCATGTGCAGCGTATACTCTTAACAACGTATATAGCGTCAGCGTACAGCATAAACAGGGTTAGAGCATGCAGATTGTAGCGTATATAGACGACAGCGTAAATGAGTTTAGGGCATAGATAGACAAAGTCAGCGTAAGGCGTAGGTGGGATCTATGGCGTAGAGAGTATAGCGTATATGATAGTAGCGCAAAGGAATTTCTGTGTATAGCGTAGACAAAGTCTACAGCATAAAATGTGCAGGGTCAGCGTATAGCATAGATAGGGTCTACAGCGTATAGCGGATAGCATAAGTTTGGCCGCGTAGAAGTTGGGGATCTTGCAGACAGTTAGTGTACGGTCAGCGGCGTAAACGTTGAGAGAATTGCGGATGGTAAATTTTAAATAGAGTAAATTTTAAACGGAGCAGCGTAGACGCTTGACAGCGTAGACACTGGATAGTTTGTATACGATAAGTTTTAAATCGAGCAGCATAAACGCTGGGAGGTTTTCAGCAGGAATCGGCATATAGTCGGTAGCGTAGACGCTCAACAATGTGGATGCTGGGGATTTTGCAGGTAAGCTTGGTGTATACTCAACAGCGTAGACGCTAAGAGTTCTGAGATAGTTTTAGGTGGAGGCCCTCCTTCTAGCTCCAATTTCTGTACTGTCCGAAATCGTCGGTCTCCGGCTGGAAGGAAACAGAAACCGGGGGATCACAGGACATGCACAGAAGACCCTACCTTAACCTGAGGGTGAGCTGGAATGAACATAGGTAGGGTACCTTGAGTGGTCTACACGCGGATCAGGCAAGGATTTCCTCGAATGTACACCGAGGTGTTATACGCTGGGTTATACGTAAACGACGTGAAAGATGCAAAACAGAGCATAAACAACGTAATTGATGTAGACAGAGCATAAATGATGTAAATGTAACCGTAAAACAGCCTAAACAATGAACATGCAACAATTAATGCAAACTTTGACAGATTTTAGGAAGAAAATGTAACAATGGCATTTAAAAATGAAAGTACAATGCACCGGTCTAACACAGTTGTGGATTGACACAAGGCGGATGAAAAGCCCCTGTGGATGCAGGGATGACTGTGGGCTGGTTCACACTGTAGGCACAGCATAGAGGCTATATGCTCAGCGTACAGGGTTGTTCAGCGTACAAGGTTTTCTGCTCTGGTTCTCAGCGTCTCTCTACTCTCTGGTTTACCCTGGGATCTGCCAACCGACCCCATCTAGTAAAAAAATTGGGGCTTTTATACAAGTTTTGACATTAGACTCAGGTTGGGAGACACGTGGCACGTTGACCGGGTGCAAAAGCATAAAATTTACAAGTGTACAACATGTTACATTTGCTGAGCGTATACTTTGTATCAGGCAGGCATAGACTCTAGGCGTATACACTGTGGATGCTGGGCGTATACGCTGGGAGTATACGCTATGGACGTTGGGCGTATACGCTGATGGTTGCTGCCTTGTACCAAGTCTTGTTCTACAGTGCTGTTTCCATGCCGTCTTCGGGGATTGGATGCCGGGCGTATGCATCAGTCGTGCAAGCTAGACGTACTTGTGGGGAGTGTACGCTGGTCGTGCATGTTGGGCATATACGCTGAAAATGTCAGGCATATACGCAGGGCGTATACACTATGGATGTCGGGCGTATACACTGGGCATATACGCTGTGGATGTGAACTTGAGTGTATACGCTGGGAATGCATACTTAGTGAAATTAACTATCTGATCTCCGAAGTTGCCATATTTGATACCAGATGTAGCTGTGGTCGTCTGCGGGTTGCAGTGACCTGCTTCCTGTTAGAAAAGTACTAAGCTCAAAATTTTGTGGTGTTTCAATGATAAAAATAATAAATGAATAAACTAATATATAAAATAAAATAAAATTTTAATACTATTCCAACCTTGTTGGCTTTATTTGACTTGATTTTAACTTCATCTCTCTCTTATTTTCCATCATTTTTACCTTGTTTTACTTTGTTCCTACCTCATTTTACCTTCATTGGACCTAATCTACCTTGTAGTGACCTTGTATTACCTTACTTTACATTATTCTACCTTGTTTAGCTTTGGTTTACTATGTTTTGGATCTTATTTTGCCTTATGCTATTCTATTATTGTAGTATTTTTTGCATTATGTTAACATTATTTAACAACTATGTCATGCAAATGCCACTTAATATGCTTTTGGTTGAAATGCAGGATCTAAATATGGACACATAGGAACAATTCAACCTACCTCTAAACTTGGTTGGATCCTATGGTAATTTCAAATCACCAATTAACCTCAAATGCTTAGACTTGGAGCTTGAGAGCCTCTTCGACCACATAGCCTCAATAGAGAAATCATTAGAATGGTTTGAATGCATTATTAAAATTCTTGACTTAGAGGCCTGAGATATCACAAAGGATACTCTAGTTAAAATTCCTATTACAACACATAATGGTGAGGAGAAAACATTGAAACTAAGTTCCTCACTTAAATCCCAGTAGGCTCAGAACATCACCAAAGTCCTCCAAGATAACATTAAAACCTTTGCATGGTCATACAAAGACATGCTTGGATTAGACCCTCATTTAGTTCAACATAACATTATACTTGATCCTAATATCAAACTCATTAAAAAAAAGGTTTGCAAAGTTAGAATAAATTTGGCCTTAGCAATTTACAATGAAATCAAGAAACTTTGCCAAGCTAGTTTCATCTGAGCTGTCGATTACACTAATTGGCTATCCAACATAGTGGTGGTTCCCAAGAAGAATAAGATCACTTGCATTTATATCAATTTGCAAGATCTTAATAAGACAATCATTAAAGATGATTTCCCATTAAATAATATTGATTAACTCATCGATGCTATGGCTAGACATGCCTTATTGTCCTTCATGGATGGGTTCTTGAGATATAATCAAGTTAGGATTAACCTAGAGCATCAACTTTACATGACCTTCATGACCCCTTGCAGAATCACTTGTTATACCATGTTGCCATTTTGTCTAAAGAATGCATGTGTGACCTATCAATGAGGTATGACCTACATATTTAGTGACTACATGCTACGATTGGTTAATGATTATGTTGATGACATAGCAGTCATGTCTAAGATAGCTAATGATCATGCACATGACCTTAACTTTGTACTTCAATGTTATCTTAAATACAAGCTTAGACTCAATTCTAAGAAGTGTGTCTTCAGTATCAAAATAGGAAAAATGCTTGGGTTCATAGTATTTGAGGCAGGGATACATGTCAATCCTAATAAAATTAAGGTAATAGCTAACTTGGTGGTGCCTAATAACTTTAAGGAACTAAGAGGATTACAAGGTAGATTGCAATTTATTTATAGGTTCATCTCAAAGCTTACGAATAAGCTACAATCCATGCAATACTTGCTTAAGAAGGAAGTTCACTATGAGTCGATTACCCAGTGCTAAGAAGCTTTTGACAACATAAAGCAAGAGTTGGCCCAACTACCCACTATATATTCACCACAGAAAGAAAAATCATTTTACATCTACCTTGCAATCTCTGACACATCCATAGGCTTCCTACTTTATCAAAAATGAAATGATGAAACAAAATTACAAGTTTACTACATTAGCCTTGCACTAATAGCCCATGAGACTTGATACATAGAGGTTGAGAAATATTGGCAAGCCCTAAACTTATCCTTGAAGAAATTGAGACACTACCTTTTCAGGAGCCAAGTCAATATCATATTTAAGGATAATATAGTAAGATCCATAACAATAAATATTTACGAAAGTATTTGAATAGCTCAGTCGAAAGCCATCACACCTAAGTTTGACCTACATTAAATCTCTCAAGCCTCAACCAAAGGCAAAGCTATAGCCACACAACTCATTTCTTCCCTGATTGAAGACAATGCAGCCATTAATACTGAGTTCCCTAATGAACATATTAACAATGTTAATGAAATACCCAAGGATTATGAAGCCATCATGCACTTTGACAAAGCTTCAATTATCTATGGAAATAGTGCTACTACCATAATAATATCTTCTTATAGTGTGGTCTAAACTTTCACTTACCATTTTCAATTTCCATCTACCACCAATGTAGTGGAATATGAAGGGTTAATCAAAGGAATGATGGTATCTCATGACTAAGGAATCAAATGTTAGATGGTGAAAGATGATTCATAATTAGTGGTTAATCAAGTGGCCATGGTTTACACATGCAAAGACAAACATTTATAGCCTTATTATGACCTAGCTAAGAAACTCATGTAACAATTTGTAGACGTTGGTATTCAACATATACCTCGAACCAAGAATACCTTTGATGATTCCATTACAACCTTATCCCAAAGTGTAACACCATATGTGCTTAGTAAGTTACTTTCTTTAATAGAGAACTATGCTCTTTTAATCACACAGAACACCAATGGTGGCTACAAATATTATATGATTAGGATACTATTGGTTCTATATGAAAAGTGACTACCTGTAGAAGGCTAAAACCTATGATACCTATTAATGGCACAATAACTTAATACATGTGCCACCAACTAAGATACATACTACTTAGATATCCTATTCATTTCAACAATGGGGAATTGACATTATTGGGTCCATTACATCTAAGTCTTCCATAGGGCATAGCTTCATCATCACTACAACTAAATATTTTACAAAGTGGGTTGAAGCTATTACTCTAAGAAAAATAATATCTCAATAAGTTTGTAAATTCATATTAGACAACATAGGGTCCCAGTTTGGCATACCATTAACTATAGTATTAGATAATGGACCACAATTTAATAGCTAAGACATGCAAGCCTTTTGTGAAAAATTAAGCATCAAGTATTCATTTTCATCACCATATTATCCATAAGCTAATGGACAAGCTAAAGCTAGCAACAAGGTCATCATAAATCTACATAGAAAGATGCTAAATAATAGCAGACACAAGTGGCATGAAAAACTTATACATGCATTGTTGACCTATAGAACAACCTTTAGAACTCCAAGTAGTGCCATGTCGTATAGCCTTGTTTATAGATTTGAAGCTATTTTACCTCTTACAACTTCCATCACTAATGGTAGCTCTATATAACTTCATTAATGATTAATAGAATAAGAAGCTGCACACCATCGACCTTGATTTGGTGAAAGAGAAGCAAATACAAATGCTTGCTTACATTGAATGATATTAAGAGAGGTAGACACACAACAACAACATCATGATCCAAACAGACAAAAGATCAAGAAAGGAGACCTTGTTCTTAAGGCCATTCATGAACATGCAGATAAGTTCTTGGCCAACTGAAAGAAACCTTTCTTGGTTACCAAAGGCTATGGCAATTGGAAATTTAGACTAGTGGACATGGATGGAAATGAATTGATCAATTTGGTCAACCATTCCTATCTCAAAGCTTATTATGTCTAATGCTAACTTGTTTTCCTATATCTCTTATTTGTCTTTGTTTGTAGGTATGAATGAATGATGGTTAGCCTAAAACAAGCAAGCATGTGTGACCTGTTACGTTTTCTTTTTGGCATCTCAAGGACCTGCAAAACTTTATATAAATTTGTGAAAAAAAATAAAAATTTCTTAAGTTGTACCAATTATATCCTATGGTGGCTTGAATTTTCCTTATTATTTCATATGGCCTTATGAAATATCTTTTAATAACATGCATTATTTGACTTGTTTTCTTGTCCTCTTGGAGTTGTGTTTGTAGCATGAAGCCTAGAATCATTGTAAGAGTACAACTCATTGTGGTAGTATGTTATCATGAAATATTGATGCACAAGATTTTTTTTGCTTGTACAACTATGCCAAGAATTCTTGACTCATGTCACTTCCCTTACCCTTCTTTAACCATATTCCCATATCCAAATTATAGCCTTACTCTAATAACAATGAAAACCAATGTTTTACATTAATACATCATGGCCATGTGACATCTTCCCTTACATGCTGCATAGATCAAGTTTGTTGAATGTAACAAATCTCATTCAATAAGAGAACAAAGTAAAATTCAGTGTACTCCACCAATTAAGTACACTAGATGTAACACATCTCGTTTAGTGAGAAAATAAAATTTGGCCTTAGCAATGAAACCCAATGAAGGTTTTGCTTCCAAAAAAAGTAGAAAATTGCCAAGAAAGCCAAAAAGGTCAATGAAGTCTACGGTAAAATAAATGAATCTAAATAAAAAAGCTAGGATCTAACCAAAGAAGCTAAAGGATGGAGTGTTGGTATTTGCAAAACATCATCGAGTAATCAGTAGTTCAAGCATGAAGTATGAAGATCTTTTCAAAAAGTTCACATATTGTAGCCATGCCATTGCCATGATGTTAACATTTGAAATCTCTTATTAGCCCATGTAACCATGCACCTATAGTAAACATCTCATACCAAAATCTTGACATCCCAACATGACCATGTTTCATCATCATGAGCACTTCTTGGCAGGATTTGACTACCACTGAATCAAGTGTGGACATAAAGCATTAGTGATGAACCTAAGCTGGTGTTTTTGCATTCTTCATTAATGTATCTTACTTCAATCCTCAAAACATTAATAAAAAGGGACCAATGAAACACCTCTCAGAAAATTCATATTATAACTCATAGCCAAAATTCTTTGTAATTTGATGGAGAAATAAAGGCATATACAATTACCTTATTTCCACAAAAACTTGGCATTATGAACTCATCTTATAGAATTTGAAACCTCATGTACACTAGCTTATGAAATTTGTAAAGTCCATGTATGCTAGCTTATGAAAGCTAATAATGCTTCAAAAGCAACAAAATTTGACATTGTAGCCTTGTATTCTAGGCATTACAGTTCCATACATTAGATAGCCTATAAAGAAAATGTACAAGATTTGGGTTTTAATCTTGTATGTTGGGCATGGAAATTTTGGCTGCTGGGAAGCATATAGAGATAGCATATGAAGAAAAAAAATTAGCTAAAATTCTTAGTAGACTACATGGAGGTGTTCTAGGTACAACGGAATTTGCCAAAAATCTATTAGCAATCATGATAGAATTAATGAGGCAAATGAGAAACCCAAGGCCTATTTAAACAAGAATATATTTTATTCTAAGGACTTTTGGTATTTTCTCATCTACATCAAACCTAAGACTTTCAAATCGTGTAGATGCCCAAGAGTCTATAACAACCATCATCATTTTTTCACAGTGTGACCACTAGTGCAAGAAAGTGAAGTTAAGGAGAAGATCAATGTGATTACATTGCAGAATACACCCTACAATCATATTAGAGCTTAAGGGCATTATTACATCTTTTGGGCATTATAAAATCCATAATCTGTATCTCCTAAACATTTTCTTGTAACATTTTATTTCTAAGAATTAATATCAAAGTTGCAATTTTGTCTTTGTTTTCTCATTGTTTTTCCTATCATCCTATGTTGGTCTTCAGTGCCCTGTTTTAAAATTAATTTGATTATTTGCATTGTTTTATTTCTTGATAATAGACCCTCTAAGTTCTCATTTAATTAACAAGACTATTTGAGGTGCTTTTAGATCCTTCTTGAGGCTTATGGATCTACAGGTTAAACTATCCTAATGGGGATCTTTAGCCCTCTAGCACTAAATTTTTCCATCACTACACATATAGGCTCACTTGTTAACATCTCATACACTTGAAAACCTTAGGCTTCACACTTAGTCAATGTTTCCTTTGATTCACTTTATACTTAAACATGTTATACATCTTTCCTAATCATCTAGTTACCTATCTTTCTTAGCTTAGACTCTAGTCCATAATCTCCTAGACTAAGATGAATTTTGGGTATGTCAACTTTCATACTTAGTCATTTCTTTTGAGCTTTTTCTTCTAGCACTTAGCAAATTTTTTATCCAACATTCCAATAGTTAACGAAATTTTTCCTCTTATAGTTGATGACACTTAGGCACAATTTTGGTCATTGTTTCCTACTATTCGTTAGCCAAATTGCAAATTTCTTATCATCCCCTACCCCTTAGAAACACTATTATGTTATTTCTCACCTTTCCATGGCACTTAATGAAATTTCAAGTTTTCTCTCAACCCTTTTACTCCTTAATAGTTAGAGAATTTTCTACTTCTTGCATTGCTCTAGTAAGAATTTTCAAGTCCCTTAGCTTAGCTTAACACCTGGGCCTTACCTAGTCTAACTTACCATGCCCTATCCATATGCCCATTCTAAACTAGCATTGATATCATACTTGCCTCCTTATCTTTCATTGCTAAAAAAACTAATAAAAAATGAGGGGAAAAGAGTTTTTCCTATTGCTATTGCATAATAACATGTTTTTGACTATTAATGATGTTTCTGTAGCATGCACTAAGCTCTTGGTTGGTTCTATTAGTACCCCTTGCATGTGTGTAAAAATTAATTTTTTAAATTAAAAGAATAGAGAGAGAAATTAACCTTATAGACACTTATTTGTATTCTATGTAGTCATGCCACTAGCATTGTTGTGTGCATGCCACATCATCTATATCCCTTAGTCCCCTCCTCCTTCACCAAGTAGTAGAACATGGTAGCTAAGAGTGCCACCATGGTGCTTAGCACACCCATAGTGCAACGTGTCCTATTATGTAAGCATACATCATTCTTATGTCCTCAATGTTGTTGTTGTAATACTTACTAGAATGATGAAAAACCTCACCTCTTGTTCACATCCCCCACATCCAAAACTTCACCAATGCAACTCTATGTAGCATTCCTCTTGTTCTTGGAGGGTAGATTTGCCCAGCTAGGGGTAGATTTTCTTCTTCTCCATCATGTCATTTAGTGTCTTTAATGCCTATAAAATTCTCATTTTTCTCATTTCTATCCTTTTTTCCATTTTTTGGTTACACTAGCTATTGTTTCCATGTACTATTCATAGACATAATGGTGAATGTAGGCCATGGGAACTATGGATTCCATTGGCATAATCACATTTCTCTCTCTTGTTGATCTTTCCTTCCTTGCACCATACCAAAACAAAATAGCAAACATAGAAAACTAGGAAAAGTTCGCAAACTCAACTGAGACCTATTGGTAAGGTTTGATAGTCTATCTTGACATCCCTAGTCCCATTAGCACTTGTCTCCTAGTGGGATTCACTTGCATTCTTACCTTCTATGGCACTACTTTTGTGGTATCATCTTCTTCATCCAAATATTCTCAAGAATTCCTCTTTTTCAACTAAGCATAGAAAACAAAAGAAAAATTGCTAGATAACCTCTATATACCTATCTCTACCTTTTGATACCATCACTTACTTTTCTCTCTTCCTTTCACCTCATGAAAATTTCTATATCATCCCCTTTTCTACATGTAAGTCCTTATTCATAAGGGATACCATTATAGGGCCTACATTACCAAGCTTTAATTGCTCAAACCAAGATTTAATTATTATACCATAAGGTTATTTTAACCAATGATCCCCTCTTGGAGCTTGTCATTACCAATCATCAAAATGGGGACTAAGGAAAATTTTTTCTAAAACATCAAGAAATCCATCATAGAGACACTTGGAAAAAATCCTATCACTTTTACCTAGGGCTATGATGACATGGTAAGTTTGGATTCAACATTGGTACAACATAACATCATCCTTAAAGAGTAATCCATACCTATCAAACAAAAAGCTTGAAGGATTAAACTATCTTAGCATTAGCCATAAATGATGAGATGAAAAAACTATATAATGTAGGTCTTATACATCTGATAGAGTACTAACATTAGGTCTTCAACATGGTAGTTATTTGTAAGAAAAATGGAAGGATATGCATTGACTTTCTTGATCTTAACAAGAAGACATTAAAAATGACTTTTTGTTAGCTAACATTGATCAACTCATAAACACAACAACATGTCACACTTTACTTAGCTTCAAGAATGGCATTTTAGGCTACAATGAAATTCATATTAACCTCAAGCACTAATGTTTCATAATCTTTATGACTCCATGGGAAACCTTTTACTACATAAAGATGTCTTTTGGCCTTAAGAATGCTATATCAACATACTAATGAGTTATGAAGTTTCTATTTAGCTACATGATATTCAAAATTATTAACAATTATATGGATGATGTAAAAGTTAAGTTCATAATAACAATCGATCATTCCCTAGATCTAGACATAATATTGGATTGATGTAACATGTACAATCTTTGATTTAAACTAGAAAAATATATCTTTGGTGTAGAAATAGATAAAATACTAAGATTTCTAGTCACAGCTAAAGGTATCATAGGGGACCCCAATAAGGTCAAGGTAATCATAAACCTTGCATTACTTAAATACCTAAAAGACATGTATCCTTTAATGTAGACTCCAATTAATATGGCATTTCAAATGTAATCTTATTAAGAAATTTCATCTCCTTTCTCATCTTCTTAAAAAATCTTCTACTTCCAATTAGGACATGAAGTGTTAAGAGGCTTTTGATATGATCAAGCATGCCCTTACCAACCTTTGAGTCTTGTACTCTCCTAACTTTAATCATCATTTCTACCTTTATCTTTCTAAGTCCAATCACTCTATTATAGCCATGATTTTCTAATGATGTGAATATGAGATAGATCTTTCTATCTACTACATTTCTCATTCTTTCATCAATTATGAAATATGCTATGTGGATAGAGAAGAATATTTCTTAGGCCTTATATTTTTCCTTAGGAAATGGAGGTACTATATATTGGGGGCAAAATTTTATGTAATCTACCAAGATAATGACTTACAATCTATTAATACTAATTTATATGATAAAAAATGTATGATCAAATGGAGAAGTTTACTTATTGAGTTTGATCCATCATACCTTACCCACCACTCCATCAAGGAAAAAGTCAAAATAGACCTTATTTTATTGGCCAAAATATTGAAATGTTTTAAGGTAATTATTCAAGCTTTTCTTGAGGAGCTGTATGAGGAATGAGAAGTTCCATTCCAACTCATACATTAATACACAAACATTTTGATTTACACTTTTACTTTAGTTGTACTTATTATGATGAAAATTATTGTAAATTAGATTCACAAAAATATTCAACAAAATGAGCTAGGAATTTTTCAAATTCAAAGGAAACTTCTAGATTGTTAAAACATTAACAACCTAAGCTATGTTTTTGTCAAACACAACTTAAATTCAAGTAATTAGATTGCATGGAATAGTTATTAGAATAGAATAATGTAGTGTGAGAAAATAATATATGTGTTATAAAGATATCCTTACCTCAATAATTAGATTAAGGATTTAGGAAATAAACATGAAAAGATAATGATAGTTATAATTCTATGCAATGTATGAAATATTAGATCTAGAAAAGAAAATAGATTTCTAGATCCAACATAACAAAGCCTAATATGGGAAGAACTCTTATGAATACAAATAGATAGCAAAATTCTAAAATAACTAAATAGAAAAATTACTAGGAAAGGAACTACAAGGAAACAGAAATAATCTTAGAGATTATATCAAGGGATCATCGGTAGTTAACGGGGAGCCGTGTTACCCTAATTTTACTTTGTTACATCTACTTGATAAAAATATTGGTTAAAATTAGAGGCTATAATAGATGAAGAACTAGGAAAATGGGGGAAATTTTTAAATCAAATCAATTTATAAACTTAAATTCCAATGAAATCACCATGATTTAGAAGGAGAACATGATGGAGATACAATATGCTAGTAAGAAGAAAAAGGGGAAGAAAAAGCTCTGAAATAGCTAAAAGTACTTAGAGGTTCTAATTTTTGAAAGGGTAATCATTAAGACTAGTATTTTTTAAAATATTTTCTCTCTTTGAGATGTTAAACCCCTTCTTAATTGGAGGTATGCTTCTATTTATAGACCACAAATGCCTCATAGATCATGAAAAAATGACACAGTGGGGCTCATAGTAAATTCTAAAATCTTCCAGATAGGAGAAATGATGTCCATAGCTATAAACATTAAATACAATTGACATAGAATAATAATGTTGGACATTGAAAGCTAGAATAATACTAGATGTCAGGAACAACATTAGATGCTAGAACTACAATTTAGGATAGATGTAAGAGATGATGCTAGACATTGAAACTAAAGTTTGGAGACAAGTAATCAAAAGTGACATCATGGATAATGTAGGATGTCAAATATAGAATAATGAAGATGATTCCTAGAAATGATATGCTAAATGAAAAAGGACATTGAAATTGCGGCTTTTTAAGAAGACTTGAGATATTTGAAAATTTTAATGTACTAAAACCTTTATCTTACATAGAAAAAGACAAAGTGGATATAACATTGTCCTCTCTTAATGGATATTTTTGAAAGGTTGAAGGAGAATTTATAAAGAAAAAAAGGATTAAATTTTATATTGATACTAATATGATGTAGATATAATAAGCTAGATACCTACAAGAGGATTTAAACAAAGTGGAATGATATTGAAGAAATTCTAGAATATCACTAATAAACCTATAATGGAGTGCTATGCCATAGAATTGAGGCATGGAAAGATCCTAGAAAGCATACCAAAATATAAATAAAAAATATTTATCCTTCTTAATTCTTTCAATCACACCCTTACTAGAGTAAAGCAGATACATCCATTTAGCCTTATCAATGTAGAGCATGAGAAGAAAGAGAGATAGAGAAAGATAGGGAGATAGATGAAAGTGAAAATAGAAAATAATAAAATTAAGAAAAAAAAATATTAGGGACATTGGAAATATACCATTAATGGAATATTGTGTCATAAAAGTAGAACATGGATAAATACATAGAACTGACCTCTTTCTCATCTTGCTCATATGAATATTCATACTTCTTATGTCACTCTACACTCAACATAGCCTCATAACATTGGGGAGAGACACTTGTTTAACATAACGGAAGTGCTAAATATAAAGATAAATGAAATAGATGAGAAGAGGAGACAAGAGAAAGGAAAGAGAAGTATAGTACTACAGAGTATAAATTATAGTATGAAAAAATAGAAAGTAAAAAAAAAACAAAGAAGAAAAGGAAAGAGTATATCACCCATACACTTGTCATGAGGACAATCCTATGCCATAGAAGTAATACATGATTAAATCCTACACACATTGTATAGCTAAAAAAATATCATATATATAGTATCGAAAGAGTAACCTCTCCCAATCCCACTTAATGGTATAGTTAGTCGCACCTTCATATGAAGTAATGAGATATTTAGTTATTGAAAACCTCATTTATTATGCTAAGCTAAATAGAGTAGAATGAGATAGATAGAATAGGGATGTATAATGAAAATAGCTAGAGAGATAGTTAAACATGAGATAGAGAGGAAAAATGAGTAATTAAAAGTAATACAAAGAAAATAGAGTTAGAGAAAACCTATTATTCTAGCATAGTATATATCCCATTGTAGTATAAGAGAGCTACTATAGAATGAATAGCTACTGGGAAAAGACACGTTTGATCTTAAATAGCTAGTAAGTTTAATATGATGATAATATAGTTGGTTACATGTAGTAGGACTTCAAAAATTTTCTATTGATAAGATTTAGAAATTGATGTCCTTCTAGATTAGAAAGAAGGTATGGGTTATTTTACAAAGACTAAACCACCGGCAAAGAATCCTACTAATTGGGAGAGAATTTTAGATCTCTATAGTTCAAAAAATAATTGAGGACTAGGTTACCTTTGTGAACCTCCTAAATTTTAATATGATTAGAATGATGATGCTGAATATCTTCCTAATATTCTTGTAGCTGCTTAAGAATAGCTTAACATTTTTTTTTAAAGAAAATTCAACTTGATGCATTGCATGTTATTTTGTTCATGATCTAAAAACCAATTGTGCAAAGCAACATGAAGAGATGGGATGTGGAGCTCAAATAGAAATATTACCTCAGAATCATAAGTTAAGAGATATGAGATATGACTAGTGGATATATGGAAAGTGATGTGATAGATCCAAAGAACATGGGATAGCTAAATGTGGGAGATAGATGGATGGGAAAATAGAAAATAATAAAATTAAGAGAAAAGCATGTTAGGGACATTGACAATATATGAATGATGGAATGTTGTGGCATAAGAGAACATGACTAAATCACTAGAATTGACTTCTCCCTCATCTTGCTCATATGAATATTGATACTTATGTCACTCTACACTTAACATACCCTCATAATATTGGGATAGAAACACTTGTTGAACATAACATAAGTGCTAAATACAAAGATAAATGAAAATAGATGAGAAGAGTAGATAAGAGAAAGAAAAGAGAAGTATAGTACAGGAGTGTCAAAATTATAGTATGCAGAAATACAAAGTAAAAACAAAAAGAGGGGAAGGAAAGAGTATATCATCCATACACTTGTCATAAGGACAATGCTATGCCATAGAAGTAAGACATGGCTAAATCCTACACACATTGTATAGCTAAAATAAATATCATATATATAGTATCAAAAGAGTAATCTCTCCTGATCCCAGTTAAAGGTACACTTAGCCACACATTCATATGAAGTAATGAGATATTTAATTATTGAAAATCACAATGATTATGCTAACTTGAATAGAGTAGAATGAGATAAATAGAATATCAATGTATAATGAAATTAGCCAGAGAGATAGTAGAGCATGAGATAGAGAGGGAAATGAGTAATTAAAAGTAATACAAAGGAAATAGACTTAGAGAAAACCCATTATTCTAGTGTAGTATATATCTGATTGTAGTATAAGAAAGCTAATATAGAATGAATAGCTACTAGGAAAAGACATGTTTAATCCTAAATAGCTAGTAGGTTTAATATGATGATAAGATAGTTGGCCACATGTAGTAGCACATCAAAAATGTTCTATTGATAGAATTTGGAAATTGATGTCCTTCTAGATTAGAAAGAATGTATGGGTTATTTTACAAAGACTGAACGACTAGGAAAGAATCCTAGTAATTGGGAGAGAATTTTAGATCTCTAGAATTCAAAAAATAATTGAGGACTAGGTTATCTTTGTGAATCTCCTAAATTTTGATATGATTACAATGATGATGTTGAATATCTTACTAATATTTATGTAGATGCTTAAGAATAGCTTAACATTGTTTTTAAAGAAACTTCAACTTGTTGGATTGAATGTTATTGTTTTTTTATCTAAAAATCAATCATACAAAGAATCATGAATAGATGGGATATGGAGCTTAAATAGAAATACTACCTCAAAATCATAGGTCAATAAATATGAGGTATGACCAGTGGATATATGGAAAGTGATGTAATATATCCAAAGAACATGGGATAGCTAAATGTGGGAGATAGACGGAAGTGAAAATAAGAAATAATAAAATGAAATGGAAAACATATTAGGGACATTGGCAATATACCAATGATGGAATCTTGTGTTATAAAAGTAGAATATGGCTAAATCCCTAGAATTGACCTCTACCTCATCTTGATCATATGAATATTCATACTTCTTATGTCACACTATACTTAACATACCCTCGTAATACTGGAGTAGAGACACTTGTTCAACATAACCAAAGTGCTAAATATAAAGATAAATGAAAATATATGAGAAGAGAAGGTAAGAGAAAGAAAAGAGAAGTATAGTATAGGAGAGTAGAAATTATAGTATGCAAAAATAGAAAGTAAAAAAAAGAAGAGAAGGAAACAGTATATCATCCATCCACTTGTCATGAGGACAACACTATGCCATAGATGTAAGGCATGACTAAATCCTGCACACATTATGTAGCTAAAAGAAATATCATATGTATAGTATCGAAAAAGTAACCTCTCCCTATCCCACTTAATGGTACACTTAGTCATACCTTCATATGAAGTAATGAGATATTTAGTTATTGAAAACCTCACTAATTATCTAAGTTGAATAGAGTAGAATGAGATAGATAGAATAGGGATGTATAATGAAAATAGCGAGAGAGATAGTAGAACATGAGATAGAGAGGGAAAATGAGTAATTACAAGTATTACAAAGAAAATAGAGTTAGAGAAAGCCTATTATTTTGGCATTGTATATATCCCATTGTAGTATAAGAGAGCTAATATAGAATCAATAGCTACTGAGAGAATACACATTCCATCTTAAATAGCTAGTAGGTTTAATACAATGATAAGATAATTGGCTACATGTAGTAGGACTTCAAAAGTGTTCTACTGATAGGATTTGGAAATTGATGTCCTTCTAGATTAGAAAGAATGTATAGGTTATTTTAGAAAGACTAAACCACCGAGAAAGAATCCTACTAATTGGGAGAGAATTTTAGTTCTCTAGAGTTCAAAAAATAATTGAGGACTAGGTTACCTTTGTGAAGCTCCTAAATTATAATATGATTAAAATGATGATGCTAAATATCTTTCGATTATTTATGTAGATGCTTAAGAATAGCTAAACATTATTTTTAAAGAGAATTCAACTTGATGTATTACATGTTATTGTTTTTGTGATCTAAAAACCAATCATGCAAAGTAACATGAAGAGATGGGATATGGAGGTCAAATAGAAATATTACCTCAGAATCATAGGTTAAGATATATGAGATAGACTAGTGGATATATGGAAAGTGGTGATTGATCAAAAGAACATGGGATAGCTAAATGTGCTATTTGCAATAGAGAAAGTGAATGAGCTTTATTAGTAAATTTAGTTTGACCATTAGAATGAGAATAGTTAGGTAAAGAAAATTATTGGATGACATGATATGTGGAATAGAAATTAGCTACCTCTTTAGTTTTGAATTGAGGCCCATTATCAATTACAATTTAGAGAGGTACGCTGAAATGGGTGATGATATGGATAAGAATGAAATAATAGATAAAATAATACTTTGTGTAATGTCATGGAATAAATTCTATCTAATATGAGGATAGAAAAAACTCAACATATAATATTAGGATTCACTAAATAAAAATGACAAGTATTTTTGCATAGAACATTCTTTTGATCAAACATGAAATAACTAGAAATTTCACTAGTGGTGAAATAATAAAGAAGACCAGGGTATTGTTAGTTTCTATTATCTATATTAATTGCATTAACCAAGCTATTAGGAGATTGCATGATAGGTGTTAAGCAAATAAATTATACAAGTTGATCATCTATAGTAGATGTATTACCATGAATTTCAAAAGTTGTTAAAGAGTTAACTAGCATATTTTTAGAATGTAGAATATGACTTAAAGTATATGTTGTTAAAGAAGAAATAACTTCCTTAGCCATCTAGATAGTTTTAACCTAGTTTTGCCAATCTATTAAGACAACATATATTAAAGCCTCATATTTAGCAAGATAGTTTATAAACCTTATAAAGAATATACTTAGTAGGAAAAATTAGAATACATATTGTAATAGATTTGAAGGAGGTATGACCTCCATTGAAATGAAGAAGGATATATGTGTTACTCATGTTATCATGTAAATTGTGGATAACATCATTAGACCTAGAATAAAAGATTAGATCCATTAGAGATTAATCTTTGATAGAGTATTGAGAAAAGTAACAAAGATCAAACTTAATGAGAAATATTTTCTAATGAGCTAAGGGATTACTATAATAAGGGTTATTGGCAATTATTTTAAGAATGTTATCTATAGCGATAAAAAATGTTGGAGGCTGGAACAGTACATTGAGAGGTTTGTAGTGTGTATAGTTTGACATAATGTCAACATGAGGGCCTACTAGAAATGGAGAAAGGGTTCCTAGAATGGACTTTTCTTTTGAATTGGGACTGATAGAGTGCAGTGCCATAATGAATGCTAGGAGTTTGCATGGTATTTGTAGCATCCACGATGTCAATGAGGGTGAGCATAGTCAAAGTTTCTGGTGGAAAACGATAGTGCAAATTCATGAGTATGTGTAGAAAATAGCAAAAAATGTAGGTAAAAGGCTAAAATATAAGAGAAAATACTAAAAAATGCATGGGCAGTGAGCGAGTGAAAAAGTGGAACTACCCTAAATAGGGGGAGCATAGTTAACTGCAAGAAAGGTGAGAAGGTAACCAGTGTACAAACAAGCATAGTAGGTAGCATAGTCATAGTCTCAGGGTGTTTAGGCTATGAAGAGTAACATCCATCATGAAGTTCATGCCTATTAGGTTGGCTGCCATGGTCTTCTATGGACTATAGTAGGCTGATGTCCTAGGTGGTAAGCAATGGTGCCAACTGCTAGCATGGAGTCTACTTACATGCCAACTACACTTGAATGCATGAATCCTCAAAATGTAGATTTACCAATTGGATGCAAGAGTTGCAAATACTTGAAACATAGAGTGCTAGGGTATTTATAGGATTAGGATTATTGTGAAATGTAGATCGAATGCCATGTGGAAGAGGGGTATTTGGGACTACATTGCATCCAACTACACTCTCCATAGAAGTAAATGGTGTTCTGGTGGTGTGCTCTAATGGACCCTATGAGATTGCAAAACTATGACTATGCTACCAAAATGCCTATGCAAGTTCCAAACAAACCACGATGTACTTGAAAAAATTCAAAATAGTGTATTTTTGGATACTATGCTCTAGGACTATGTTGTCCACTCTCTCAAGTGGTGTTAAGCATATGTACAATTTGGGGGAAAATGGGGGATGCAAAAGAAGTTCAAATTGTTGGTTCTACTACCAAAGAGGTGTTAGAGCTAGGATGAAGGTTGGTGCTAAGTTTTGGAGGCTTCTAGAGGTAGTTCTGGTAGACTACATTAACTACACTTTGGAGCATAGTCCCAATAGTTAGACAAATTTTGCAAAACTTGAGCTTCAGTGGTAACTATGTTAACTATGCTCTAGAGCATAGTCCCAATAGTGAGAGCATAGTCCTAGTAGTTAGAATATTTTGCAAAATTGATGTCTTCATGTAGACTACGCTAACTACGCTCTAGAGCATAGTAGGGAGCATAGTCACAATAGTTAGAAAATTTGCCAAATTGTTTCTTTCATGCCAAGTAAGCTTGATAACTTTTGGCTTGACACTTAGGAAAATTTACAAAAGTAGCTATTAGTGTGCTAACTACACTAACAATGATCTAGAGCATAGTAGGGAGTGTAGTCACAGTAGTTAGAAAATTTGCCAAATTGTTTTTTCCATGTCAAGCAAGCTTGATAGCTTCTAGCTTGACACTTAGTCAAATTTGCAAAACTAGCTATTGATGTGCTAACTATGCTCACTATGCTCTAGAGTATAGTCCCAATAGTAAGAGCATAGCCCCCACAGTTAGAAAAATTTGTAGCTACTATCCCCACTTCAAAAAATCTTGCAATTCTGAACTAGTTGTGTCAACTATGCTGTCTATGCTGACTATGCTCTAAAGTGTAGTCCTAGCAGTCGAGAGCGTAGTCTTAACACTTACAAAAACTTTGCCTTGTGTTGACACTTAGATAAATTTGTGGTCAAGACATGGTTGTCCAAATTTTATGGTGTTTCATTGAACCCTCTTTGTTAACATCTAGAGGAGTAGTCCAAGAGATGTTGATAAAGAACACAAAACACCAATACAGGCCCAACACAACATTATTCATTAGTACCTAACTAGATGTCATTATACTATGTTTAAGCATGCTAAGGGTTGCGGTATGTTTGAGGGAAAGGATGTAGGGAATGTGCTAAGGATGGTAGGGGAGGAAAAATGCAAATAGGATGTCATGCTATAAGATGTAGAGTGAGCACAGCTGATGAGGATCAAGGCATCAAGGTGGCTTGTTGCCAAAATGATGACCTCTCATTGGAATGCTTATGAGAGAGTTAGCATCCATGGAACCAAGATGGCTTGCCCCTAAAATTTTAATCTCTTATTGGAATTCTTATAAGAGAATTAGCATGGATTCAGATTTGGACCTATTGTGAAATTTTAGCTCTGCTAATTTTTTCTTGGGGACATGTTTTACCCTATTTGCCCCTTTTTTCTTTTGTGTTTTGACTATGAGGTGAACCTAATTTAGGATCTACACATTGCTAGATGCTCTAGCTGTGGGATGCTTTCCATAAGCTAAACTATGTGTCACCTAATGGGATTTGCTCTGAGGCAACCATGTCACATCTATAAGACACGTGTTTCCTCCTTGGGATGATTTACGTTACATCTGGTTGGGCTTTGACTAGCCCACAAAGGCTTCCAATGGAACGAGTTGTGTTACATCCATCATTCTTTTTGTGGTTCACTTAAAGGATGTCATGTGCATCGGAAGGGTTTGCAAGCTTGGTAATGCAGGGGAAGGTAGGGGAATGTAAGGTGAAAGGGGTAAATGCAAGTAGGCTATATCAGGGTAATAGGGATGTGCACTCTTGGGTGGCTTCGCTAGTCCAATCATGCACATTAGAGCAATGTGGTGACTTACTACTACTATGAGATGCATCTTTGCATGACCACCTCTAGGGCTTCATCCTACAAACACAACTCATAGGAAATAAGAAAACAACCACTTAACATGAGATGCGAGTGAATTGCTAGATGAAAGGATGCTATGACTACTACAATAGGTGAACCAGTTGCAAGTGTTTGAAAAGTTAGTATAGGTGCTAGGGGTGATGATGTGATAGGTGCTTGAAAGTTTGCATCATCAATAGGGGCTCAGGAGAGCAAAAAAATGGCTAGGTACCATGACATCGTAAGTGTTTCCAAGCCCAAGTAATGGTAAGAGCTTAAAAAATTAGCAAAATGGTAGGGGGCCATAATGCTACAACTATGCCAAAGGGTACTTTGACGATAGGAGCTTAAATAACTAGCAAAATTCCCAAAGATATTAGTGCTATAAGTAACCCCTAGAGATAGTAGTGCTACAAGTTCCATCTAGAGGATGAATTGATGACAAGAGCTCCAAAGGACCAGCAAAATACCAAGGGGTGGTAATGATGGAAATGTTCTAGAGGCCTCTCATGATGATAAAAAACTCATTCTAGGACTGTAGTGTCCCTACCCAATCCACAAGATGTAGATAGATAAGAGGAGAGGGGGTGGGGGGGGGGGG
>MNCI01035323.1:19554-31167 GCA_015680685.1 Gnetum montanum
GTTTTTGCAAAATTTTATTTGTTACAAGTAGGTATTATAAGGACCGCATAGACTAGGCAGTTGAACAAAATAGGAAATTTTCAAGAACTCATAGTACTTGGCAAAGTTGGCTGAATCTCTTTAAAGTAAGTCATTTGTAGTTCACATACAACGCAATCGTTACATTTCTCACAACCGCACGCCGCAACAGCACATACACATACTCACATTAACTACTAAGTTTATTTGGAGGTATCTGGGCCTTGGTGTTGCCAGAGACCAGCATGCACCTAAATCCTATTCGAGGACACTCGTTGGCGGTCGCGTCCCAAATGGTTGCCAACACCTTAATACTTTTCATTTCTTAAATTTTTGATATTCTTTTACACTTTTCAATTCTTTAAAATTTTTCATTCTTTAAAATTTTTCATTCTTTACACTTTTTCACAATTTTTACTATCTTTTCCATTTCTTTTATACTTTTTTTTCAAACCCTTTGTAAATAATTTTGCTTACTAATAAGACACATTACAAATAAAGGCAAGATGTAGTCTAATAAAGTGAAGATTTCTCTATGTTATCAAATCATAAGGAACTGATTATTTGAATAGTCAGCCCATATCATCCATCCATCCATTCAATTAATAAGAGGTTCTTATAATGACCATAATGATATTATTTTCCATCATACAACTAACAATAAAATTGTGATCATTATGCCTAGATAAGAAAGTGAAGAACCAGGTAGGAATGAAAAGGGTGTGACATCAAGGGAACTTGTGCATTCTTTTGAATTACTATTGTAAGTTCTATCGTATTGCTAAGGTTGTATTATATCCTTGTAGATCTAACAAAAAATGGGAGTAAGAGTAAAATAAGTGTTATCTTAAAGGGTTGACATAGATAATAATAAAAGAGCACAAAATAAATTTCTAGGGAGTCCACTGGAAAGACATGTTACCCATGCCTGAAGGTATGTGGCTTCTCAAAAATCTAAAGATAAAATAAACTATCATAAATAAAACTCCTCCCTTGGAAAATACGCCAAGTGATGATACTGAAAACATTGATAGTCTTATAGTTGTAATTCCAAGAGATGAAATGATGCAATGTCACTAGAATGTGGTATGGACTTAGTTTAAATCTTGGACAGAAAGGCTAGTGATTACTTTAACCACTAATAAAATGCAAGAATTCATTATGCTTGTGGTAAGATACCTCACATCCTAATTTCTAAAATTCCTTCTAAGTCCATCTCATCTCACTATTTGAATAGTCATAATTGATGATTTTGTATGACATAGTGTTATTTTCCCAATTTGGTGGTACTAACATGTATGTTTTGCTAAATAGGTATGCATTACATTCAACTCCTTAAGTGCCTAAGGATACTTCTAGGCATGGTTATACAAGGGCATTAAGGGCTGGAGCTTGCTTTGGGGAGGATCCACTTATATAACTATTGTATCTCATACATGCTAAGTGATTTCACAACATCTTGAACTTTTCAAATATCAATAAACATGTCCCATATCATTTACATGATCTGTTCTAAAAATATGAATTCATTACCCTTCTTACCCAACTTATGAACTTTCATAGCCTAAGATTCCTTTTCTATGAACTTCCACTAACACATTTTTGACAAAAATATGCATATTTTCATCTTTGAAACCCTTTGATTAACCTTGAAACCTTCCAAACATTCACAAGAATTAATTTTTCCATCAAACCCTCATGAATAATGAAAATTCTAGGGCTCTAATATTGGGTCCACACCAATATCATATCCTTGATGTTGGGTCCCCAATATCAAATCCCACAAAACCTATATATATTACCAAACACTTGAAATTTTTTCACCATTTTTCATTAAGCCAAGAAAGATTTTTTTGAATTTTATTCCCTAATATGAGCTTTGACCTCCTAGCTTTCTCAAGCTGTAACTTGACCAATATCACTCCAATTTATGTGCTTCTCAAACCTATTTGATCACAGAATTCTCAACTTAGTAATGGGTGTTGCTAGCAAGGAAAATATGAACCAATTTTTTGAAAAATTCTAACACTTGGAAGGTATTTTAAAGGTAATTATAAAGTAAAAGTTGAAATTTTTAATAAAAGATCAATAGTATTAATGCCAAAACATTGAAATAATGTTCTTAAAAGGCTATAACCATTAATATGAGCCATATATAAGAACAAATTAGACAACTGTGAAGGGTTATAAAAAGGTTAACACCTATGGGGTTACTTTTGGGCAAAACTTTTCTAACTTTGCAATCATAAACTATGAACTTAATGAAACTAAGGGTATGAGTAAGGTGTGAAACTGTTGAGAATAAATGTGAATACCTTAGTAATTTTTAATTCTTACTAATTAAAGATGGCCCCAAAGAGAGTAGCACAAGGAGGACCTTTACAAGGAGCAAGTAAGAGACCAAGAGGCTAAGGTAGAGTTCAAACTAGAAAAATGGAACTAGAACACAAGGAGCAAGAAGCCCAATCATTTAGTATTCATCAAGATACTCTTGGTATGAGAAAATCAGACCATGGAGATGTAGAAAAATTACAAGTGCCAGAACATTGCCTCACGTTGTTGTAGGATGCCTCCACGCTATCCAAGAAAGATCTATCCTAACCAAAGTCATTATGAAGATGAACTTTTTTCCATTTATGGAATTCATTTTTGAAGTGGTAAGGATGAAACTCCAAGTGTTACTGCTATGGCCTACATTGTCACAAAATGGTGAATGGTACCTTGGAGAAACATATTAGTTTTAGCATTAAAAATAAGAGGGAACTATTGTCAACATTGGAGGAATATTAGTGTCATTCTTGATCAAGATAATTGTAGAAGATTTGAATATACCTAATGAAGGAGCAAGGTTAGCACATTTGTCCACCTAATCTGATCCTAAAACTAGAAAGATATGGCTAAAATGAGCTTATGAAAAAGAAGATAAGGGCTATAATGAACTAACTTTGGAAGAGTGAATATACTTCATAATTGACACTTATCACTGGTTCCCAACAAAAGGACTAAACAAATTATCTACTTATGTGGCTAGGTGAAGTGCGATTTTGATGGGCAAATATAATGCCAACCTCACATAACTCTATTTTATGGAAATATGAAGGAGGTTTGAAGAAAGGAATGTAGGGAAGCCAATACTTCCATTTCCTTGCCTTATCAAGAAGCTATGCAAGCGAGCTAGAATCCTGGGATACACCAACAATGTTCACAGGAGAGCCCAAAATGCTTCCTATGCTAAGTTGCTCAAATCAACATCACCAAGGATAGACCATGGTGAGGATCAAGAGTAAGAACAAGAAAAAGAGGAACAACAACAATAGCAAGTAGGGCCCAATAGCCAATAACAAGTAAGGCCCAACAACCAATAGCAAGAGCCATAAGAGTAGCAACAATAATAAGTCCCATTGCCTCCACCACAAGATTACTGATCATCGATGAGTCATCTATAACAAATTATAAAGATAATTAGTTAGGAAACAGGGGAAGAGGCTAATCTTTAGAAAGTTATCAGCAGTGCCATTAGACCAATTGTTTTAGCTGATCTAGCAAGTGGAAAAATTTTCTTATAGTCAGGAGGAGAGGTACAATGGTCACAATAGATGTCTGGGAATGCTACATCATTTCAAGTGGTGCTAGAGACTAGAGAAGAAGCCACAGTAGTGGTAATGTAGCAACAAGATGAAATGGGAGTAGTAGAGGTAATCACTTATCACATTAAGGAATCCTTTAATGTACCTGTTGTACCACTGGTGGATCTAACTAGAGCTAGAGATGTTCAAATGTGAGCCAGAACCTCGATGACTCTTGCTGACCATGAGGATGTGCTTAATAGACTATTGTAGACTGTACAAGTCACGAAAACACTGTTGGACATTTCTAGTAATGTCACTATAGTACAATCTGAGCTCATTGCTACCAAAGGAAAATTGGTCATGGAAGAGACCAAGGTAGAGCATGCAGAAGTAAAAATTTTTAAACTAGAAGAAGAGCTTATAACCCTGAGAGTTGAATGAAGAGATCCTATGCAATTCATTATGCCTAACCAAATAGAGTAATTTAGAGCAAAGAAGATTAGTAACCTAATTGAGTAGAATAAACAATTGGCAACTGAGAGGAAGAAAGAAGTATGAAATGCCTCCATAACTAAAGCACAAACATATGCACATGTGAAGGTACTTATCATAGTATAGGAGGAAACCAAATAACTTGCTACCGATAACATGAGGTTGATGACTGTAGAAAAGTAAAAAAACATCTTGGAGGTGAACATCCACCAGTTAAGAGAATAATTAGTGATGGTCAACCAGGATATGAGCTACCTCACAAGAGAAAATAAAATCCTCTCTATGGAGAAGGTACACACCATTTGACAAAATTTAGCTATTGAAATCAGCATGTGGCAAAATGAGGTAAAGAATCATGAAAGGCTCAAAGAACACTTCCATGACCAAGTGGGCATGTACAAATAGATCAATGAGAAAGAAATCCTAATGGAAAATGCTAGAATTAGCTCCATTTCAGCACAAAATCCTGATTGGCAATCCATCCTAGATAATTATGCTATTTTCAACGAAGCAAAAGTGAAAAATAAGGACATGCAAATCAAGGACCTAAAATAATACATGGGGTTAGCTAATCTTTGTTATGCTAACTTGGCCATGTCAATAGTAGGTAGGCCCAAAAATGAGCTAGAATAACAACTAGTGGTCACATATGTACTACATGAAAAAGAGTTTGTATATCATAAAGATGCCTTGCAGAAACTTCAAGTGGAAAACTCTGAACTGGAAGCAGTAAAGGTTGGCACTATGGGAAAAAAAGATGTAGTAGAAAACTTGGCCAAGAGATTAATTGATTATCATGGACTCCAAGGGAAGGCCAGAACATTCGAAGAGGAGAGAAGGCAGTTTACAACTTGGTATGTCAAAGAAAATCAAATGTTTTCATAGCTGCCATGCCCATGGAACATGCCAATTTCATCAAACATTGGTTTATTAGCATTGACAGTTCACTATCCTAGAACAAAAGAAGAAAATCTTTAGTTGCTCTTTAATAGATAAAAATTTTAGAAACTTAATGATAAGGGAAAGAAACCAATGGAAGAACCGCCAGCACTTGGAACCACATAAGGCTACATAAAGGTTCATCAAATGTTGTTCTTTTTTGCTAAAGATGTTATGTCATGATTTGTGTCAATTTTTGAAAACTCCACTACGGCATTAGAGAGTCATGTATATAGTGGTCAGTGTCATATGAAGCTACCTTTCAATTTTGTAAGGAACTCTATCCTCATATTGTTTTAACTTGAGGATGAGCTTTTAGTCACTCGTGGGGGTATGATAAATGCAAATTTTGACTGGCTATGATATCGGGCATTCAATATTATAGTTATGATATCATGTACTCGATATCGGGGCATAAGCTACAATGTCAGATATCTGATATAATTGACATGTGTAGGCCTATAAATATGATACTTTGGCACATAGTCCACATATAGTTTCATTTCACATAGCAAAATTTTGTAATTTTTTTCTTGATTTTAGCACTTAGCACTTAGGAGTGTATGCCTGTAGTATGATGTTTCATAATTGAATGGAATCTTTATTCAAGTGGAATGTACTTGGATATGTTTCATGCATGGAAATAAAGATTGAGGTTACTTTGCATCATTGCAACATCACTTAGTTTCTTTATTGTTTACACAGAATAAATTTATTGCTTTGACTTAGCTTAACGTTTATAGTTTTCTCTAGTTACTAATTTACTGTCTATTCACTTTATCATTACTATTGTTAAGAGGAATGAGTATGATTGATATCAAGCACTTAAGTGTAGCTGGTTGGTAATCTAGTAGTACTATCACATGGTATGCCTAGTAGTGAGGTACTTGGTAACCCCCATAATAGTTTCACAAAGCTCAAGGTGTGAACAGAAGATCAATATTAGATGCTCATTACATAGGCTAAATTAGATTTGTTTATTATCACTTAGATTTAGGAACCATTCTATTTAATTTATGTTTACTAGGAGCAATATGGCCCATACAACATCAGTATCATACACCTCACCATGAGTTAAACCATGCACATAAATTTTACTAACTCATGTGGGAAGATAACGATCACAAACTCTTATCAATTACTAGCATAATTACATTACCTTGTCCACAGAATTTGACTAGGCTATGCATGAACACTTGTAACTTGTATGGTTGGGTGTTGGACACTCCACCACTCATCATAGTGTGTTTGGATCATGCTCTAAGAGTATTCCTTAGGGTTTTCTTCCTTTAGCATCTATCCCTTAGAGGCAATCCAACATTGCCACCATGGTTAGGCCTAAAACTAGCCAAAAGGGATGGCTAGTCCTCTTCCTATCTTACTTCACCCAACACCCGTTACTCGCCTTTACTAGCTTTGCAACTTCATGCTGATATGACCTCTAAGATTGGGTATAAATACCATAGGTCAAACCCCCAAAGGTTACCTCAAGAGACACATTTGTTATTAGAACATGCCCTTTTGGATCTTAGTTACAACTCCCCTTTTGAGTCTTGTTACGATAATGATAAAACTTGTTATGAAGAGGCACAATATTCATTATGTAGTAGTGACATTTGGGAATTAGGACATTACACATATGCTATGATGTTATGATTATATTTATGATTATGCTTTAATAGTTTGGTAATCAATGGTACTTGATGGACTATGTTATGACATCTTAGAAAGTCTAGTATGTTATGCATGCCTAGTTGGGTGACTAGTTGAGATATGTTATGATGTTCTTATGGCTTTATGATTATATTTTGTATGTAGTATGGAGTCCATAGGGTCAGTTGGTATTTTAATGTGATACACTAGGTATATATTGTGCACTGTGAAATCCTTCGGTATTATTTGGGATGGGAAATTTATTGGAGAAATCTTAGAATAATGGAATTGATTTAAAAGGAGTTATATATGTATGGAGAAGTTAGAAAATGCTACATTCATCACTTCTCCTATTCCTGATCCTACATGACTTAGTTTCTACTTCTTCTTCATTCTTAGTCATCTCTTTACTAATTCTCATAGTTTTTGAGAAGTTGAGAAGTTAGTTCTAGGTAGGCTATAGTTAGGAAAGTTTGGTTTTAGTTTTAAAGGATCAATGATTTTGTAGAAAGTATTTTGGTTCTTTAGGTTTTAGATTTTAGTTTCATCAGGTTTAGGGTTTCTTTAATTTCTTTAATTTGTCTCAACGGTTTTTTGTATTTCTTTAATTTCTTTGCACTAGCTTTTTTATGAGCCATTAATGATGGTGGGATTCTTCCCTAAAACATAAAAAATGCAATTCATCATAATAATTATTTAATAATTTTGTGAGTAAATTCCACATACTTTGTTATACTAACCTTACGCATGCTTGCAGAACCTCTACTTGCTATGCCTCTTCCAAGGGTTTTAAAAGAAGTCTCCTAATAAAAAATTACAATTCATAGCATTAACTCAATATATTACTAAAAGAAATTTCTTTTCAAATTCATCACATTAGTAAACATAGAAACTCATCAATTCCTTATCTATCTTAGTTTTCTCATCATCATCAGAATCATTATCAGAGCTTTGATCATGTGTCTCCTCCTCAGGTTCTTTTACTTTTATATTATGAAATTCCAATAATAATAGTATGTAATATAGTATTTTGTATTCACTTTTAAGTTAAGAATTAATGAGGAATTACAAGTATAACCTATTTAGAAATATCATATTNTTCTTTTCAAATTCATCACATTAGTAAACATAGAAACTCATCAATTCCTTATCTATCTTAGTTTTCTCATCATCATCCAAGACATAACTCTCCTACTTATGATAAATGTATTATTAATAATAAAGATATTTCAACATATCCTAGTTATAATAAACTATATTATTTATGAAATATAACTTCACATACCTTATTAGTTGACTTATCTTTCAAACTTATTACTCTATCTTTATATACATCTTTTACATCCAAAATGTTTCAATATTACTCCTATGCATATTTAGCATTGAATGGCTCCTCATCAGTTGTAGTTAATAGCTTTGCTATTGTAGATCATAAGAAACATCATAGATCATTATCATTTACAAATATAATACCTATGTCCTTGTATTTTTGTAACGCTTTAAGGAGGCTATTGCAATAGAATAATGATACAATGAAGGACACATCCTTTGTGATTGTTTCATCCTTCATCAAAAATGAATTGACTAGTTTGCTTTAAAATTCAATTGTTTGATAGGAATTTTAATCTATATCCTCTAGAATAGCTATGTTCAAAATAATATCTTTAATGGATTCCATGTAAACTATATTTTCTCCTTAATATTACAATCACCATCTTCAAATGCATATGATATCTCAACTACTTCTATCATTGTGAAGAAATAGTAAATTGAAACATACATTATTTTATTTTTGTAGTGGTAACTTAAACTCTATTTGAATGAGATATTACTATATATATAGTTCTTATAGTCATTTACAAAAAATTTAAATAAGTGATAGTTCTCCATGTCAATATTTATGACTAGTCAAGAAAATGCAGTGATTGTCTTTTGTACAAACTTAGATAAATTCCTTAAAAAAAAAGGAGTCCTTAATAATTATGTTTTGAAAATCACAAAATGACATATGACTAATTTCTTCATAGAGGAGAATCCATTTTGTATTTCTAAAGCACTAGGTTAAAGAACTTAGAATTTTAGCTATAATAATAAAAAAAAAACCATGGTTGAGAACATTATTTTCTCTGAGGACAAAGAATTTAGGTGCTAATGTAAAATTGATAGCACATAAGGCTGAAGCCTTAGTTCATCCATAGCAAACTTCACATTACTAAGAAGAATAATTGCAATACTAAATGCATCAACTAATAACAGATATGATGTAACACTAATTGCATTTAAAAAATATGGTTAAAAGTAATGTTGCATCAACTAGAAAAGTTATGGAAATGTACAAAAATGAAGATGAATGTTGATCAAAGAGAATTTATGATTTGTAGAACTAATAAGAGAGATGATACTTTCTAGTTGAATAATAAAAAACTTGAGATTATTAAGAAATATAAATATTTGAAAGTATAGTGCTCTCAAAAATATAAATAAAAGCATTGAGTATCACGTCAAGTTATAAATGGTTAGAAGGCTTTATATACAATGAAGAACACATGCAGCAATCACAGTATTTAAACTTGGACAAGCTATAGTATAATTTCAAATAATTATACAAGCTATAGTAATTTAAGAATGTGTAGTGCAAGGTCTATGTCTTGATTAGAAAGAAAAAATGATCATTATATGAAGCCTTCATGCATATCCTACTAATTAGGGTTTGAGAAGGATTGTTGGATGAGTGAATGCGTAACCTCTTTGAGTGGTCGTAACTTGAGAAATAAGAATTGTATCATCACTTTAATTTAAAAACTTTAAAAATAGTTATTTTAAGATGAATTCAAGGTAAAAAATCAAGTTCTATATACAATAATTTTACTAAAATCTAGTGTGTTACCATTAATAGAGGCAAGGAGGAAAAGGAGTACACAGGGTTGTGATGGATGGGTGGGTGAGGGTTGGGGTGGGAGGGGAGACAAGGGTAGTATTAATTGAAACTTAAAATTTTTTTTAACAATACCTATCCCTAATACATATAGTCCAATTAGTACTTTATAACTCAATATTATTTACTGGAATCAAACCCATAACTTCGAGTTTTCAAATTAAGAGTCTTACCACTTGACTAACATCTCATTGGTTCTACTACATAATTGTGATCTTTTATACTTATGAAATTTCTTTAAAAATGCTTAATGGATAATTAGAATTATCAAAAAATCATATTTTTTCCTTTGGAATAATTAATAATGGAATATAACTTATCCTTATCCTATCAATATATGCTACATTATTAAGATAGATTAAGGTGAGTGGATGTTAGAAGGGAAGGGAGTGTTAGAACCTAAAATAATTTGACTAGGTACATCCCAAGATGCATGATATATTAGAATAATTAGCATCAAGTTGATAGCTTGTTGCAAAATCTTGCCATATTTCATGGATGAGTTCTTTTTTAGTAGAAGCTAGGACATTTCCTAGATGCAATGCACAATAATCATAGGACCTAGTTACCTTTGAAAATGGACAAGGACTTGCTAGGGTGTCCTCCAAAAACAATGTGCAAAATTATTGCCTGGATGTGATAAAAGGTAGATAAGGGTTTTCACATCAAGGATGGGTGTGGGTAAATAAGCAAGTTTAGTGATAAAAACTTCAGATGATATCCTGGAACATTACATCACTACTCTAGAAAAGCCACTAAAAGAAAGACCAAAGAAGACATGGGAAGAAATGATTGATATAAACAAAGATCTAACTCTTCATAGCATTGAATGGAGAAAAAGTATTCATGTAGCTAACCTTATTTTTTTGGGACAAGGCTAGAATTATGATAATGATGATGATAGAAAAATATAATAATAATTGAAGTGTGACTTGAATAGATTACCTCTTGTGAAATAAGACAAAGGGCTAACCACTTGAGCAATCTATCACTAGGATTAAGATATGCAAAGAAATTGCTGATAATTATCTATGGTAAGTAAATGATTTAAGGATGAATTTCTATGATTGGCTAGCTATCTACTTGGTGATATGGCTTTAATATATCTTTTTAGTTCAAGTGAGGTGTTAGCCTAGTGGTAAGATTCTTGATTTGAACGCTCTAATTCATGGGTTTGATTCTAGTGGATAATGTAGAGTTATAAAAGTTCTAATTAAACTATATTACAATCCTTTCCCTCCCCCTCTTTAATGTAGAAATTTAGTACACTCCGAAGTTAAATTACAAGCTACAACCTATATGCTCTAATTATGAGAGGTTAGCCTAGTGGTAAGACTTTTGATTTGGAAACTTCAAGTTATGGGTTTGATTCTAGGGGCCAATGTTGAGTTAAAATTTTTTAATTCAACTATATGCATTGAGGGTAAATATTGTTAAAAAATATTTTGGATTTCAAAAACCCCCACTACAACCTCCATACTCTAGTAATATGATCTATACCTCAATATCTTTAGTATAAATTTAGTATATGCATACCTAGGAAAGAGGGTGTGTGTGTGTGTGTTTGTGTTGTAATCCTAAAATAATTGTAATCTAGATACTCCCCAAGATATGTAGTCTAATCAGAAATTTATAACCTAGTATTGCACACTAAAACTAGACCCATGACCTGGAGTTTCCAAATCAAAAGTCTTATCATTAGGCTAACATCTAATTATAGAATTGAAACTAGATGATGTACCTCTTAAACATGTACCCAACATGAATCTTTTGTAGAACTTAAGTAAATGTAATAATGAGGTGTTACCTAGTGGTAAGACTCTTGATTTGAAAGCTCCAAGTCATGGGTTTGATTTTGGTGGGAAATGCTAAGTTATCAAAGTTTTAATTGGGCTATATATATTATGGTGTACCTATATTACAATTATTTCAGGGTAATAATGAGGTATTGGTCTACTGATAAGACTATTAATTTGAAAACTCCAAGTCATGGGTTTGATTTTTTTG
>MNCI01035323.1:32058-42388 GCA_015680685.1 Gnetum montanum
AGGAAAAACATGTTTACTATTCTTCCAAGAAATATTTGGAAAAACCTTATGCAAATTGTTATTAACTTTAAATAAAATCTTAAGATTAGAAATTAATTTTTCCTCTTTCTATTCAAACTATAGAGGTTAGAAGCTTCATTCCAAGTAATCCTTTTATCATGCTTACATAAACAAGAATATGTGGTAATACCAAATCTACTCTAAGTTGTACATAATGTAGATGAATTAATAGCCCAAGTTCCTTCATTAAAAAAAAAGCCACCATGGGCTAATGTTCTTAAGCATATCTCTTGAAACTATAATATGATTGTAACTCCAATATTTATTAAGCTTACACCATGTCTTCCAAATTTTTTTGAGAATTGGAGAACTAAGAATAGAAATGCCTTAAGTGATGAGCCGTGGAGCAATCCAACAGCCAACCATGCAAGTCACAAGTGTTCACAAATGACTAGATCGTAATTCATGGATGAGGCATTGTGAATATGTTAGTAATTGGTTTAAGTTCAATACCATTGTCTTCCCACATGGAGTTAGTGTAGTCTAAGTGTATGGTTTAGCTTAGAGTGAGGTATATGATATGTTGATGTTGTTTGGCCATTTGGCTCCTAGCATACATGGTAAAGTAAAAGTAACTTCTAACTCTAAGATTAACTAAAATAGTAAACAAATCTAGTCTATCCTATTATGATGGATATCCAGTCTTGATTTACCATACATGTCTTGGACTCATGTAGTCATCACTAGGATTACCAAATGTACCACTACTAGGCGTACCAAGTGATAACACTACTGGGTTACCTAAAAACTATAGTTAGCACTAGAAACTAGTCATATCCATATTGCTTAACAACTATAAAAGTAAAATTCATGGAAGAGTAGAAGTTAACTAGGAAAGTAGTAATTAGTAAGCTAAGTAAAAATAGCAAACATTATTCTAAGTAAACATTAAGGAAACTAAGTGAATGTTGCAATGGTAATGAGTAATCTCAATTTTTATTATTGGTCATGAGATGTGTCCAACTACACTTCATTGAAATAAAGACTCTGTACAATCACTCAACACCACACTACATGCATACACTGCTAAGTACTTAGAACTAAAATCATGAAAACAAATTGAAAGAGTTACACTACTATGTGATGAAATCTATTTTGGATCCATGTGCCTAAGTGTTGTATTTATAGGCTAGCACACATCCTGGGATATTGCATATACGAAAATGTAGCTTGTGCTATGATATTGGAGCTATGATATTGTAGTCCTTGATAAATTTGATTTTATCATACTCCCATGACTGACTAAAAGCTTATCATCAAGTTAAAATGAAATGAGGATAGATTTACTTACAAAATTGGGAGGTGGATTTACAGGACACTTTATGCTGCAGTGGTGTTTACTAAAATGGCAGAAGACATGATAGGATAAACTTTAACAGAAAACAAAACTTGATGAAGCTCAATGTAGCCTATGTAGTTCCTAGTAGTGGTGGCTCCTCCATCAGTTGCTTCCCCTTATCATTAGGCTTTTGGAATTTGTATTTGTTTAGGAGTTCTTGAAGTTTCTCCTTCTTTGTTCTTGGGTTATGTATCGTCCATGCTTGGTTTGCCATGTGTGATGGAGTAGGTACATCCCATGGATACAATAGCTATGGAAACATAAGATTGGCTTTAACATACCATGCTACAAACTACCTCCTTTCTTCTTCAAAAGCCCTAGCCTTTGCTCATAATTCATGATAATTGGACAATCTTCTAGCTAGGTTTGTTTCTACATCTTTTTTCCACTTGTAGCCAGCCTTTACTACTTCTAAATTATATTTTTCCATCTAAAGTTTTTGTAAGGAATCTTTGCAATCTACAAAATTCTTCTCGTATAGTGCACATGTGGCTACTACTTACTATTCTAGTTCATTTCTGGGCTTGCTTGCTGTTAATGTGGCCTAGTTAGCATAACGAAGGTTAGCTAACCCCATGTACTCTTTCAAATCCTCTATTTGTAGGTCTTTATTCTTAACCTCCACCTAGTGGACATGGGCATAACTATCCAAGATGGGTTGCCAGTTTGGATTCTATGTTGATATGGAATTGATTTTTGCCTTTGCCATTTGGATCTCCATCTCATTTATTCGCTTATACATTCACACTTGGTAACAAAAGTGTTTCTTAGGTTGTTCATGCTTCTTAGCTTCATTCTACCATGCATTAATCGCAATAGCTAATTTTTGTCTAATCACATGTATCTCCTTCATTTAGAGGATTTCTCTCTTGCTAAGCAGCTCATCTTGGTTAATCCTCATTAGTTGCTCTCTCAACTGATGGATGCTTTCTTCTAGGATGTTCTTTTGCTTTTCAATGTTGATTAACCTACTATTGTTAGTAGTGAGTTGTTTATTCTCTTCTTGTGCTACAGTGAGTGCCTTAGCATGTGCATATGCTTGTGCTTTTGCTACTGAGGCATTTCACACTACTTTCTCCCTCTTATTATCATCTGTTTATTTTGCCCTAACAAGTGATTGGTTTGTTCTATGTTGAATTATTCAAGCTAGTATGATGCAACACATTATGTTGGATCTTTGTGTTCAGCTCTCAAGGTCACAAGCTCTTCTTGTAATCTCAAAATTTTAGCTTCTACATGCTATGCCCTAGTCTCTTCCATGACCAACTTACCTTTGGTTACAATCGACTTTGACTACACTATAGTGACATCATTGGGGATGTTGAAAAGTGTTGTCATCACATGTCTAATTTGTAGTAGTCAATCTAGTACATCTTCATGATTTGTAGGAGTCATTGAGGTTCTAGGTAACATTTCAGCATCTTTAGCTCTAGTTAGATCCACCAATGGTACTATAGTTACATTGAAGGATTTCTTAATGTGATCTATAAGCAGTTCTATGGCTCCTACTACATCCTAGTGTTGCATTACCATAACCATGGCTTCTTTTCTAGTTTCAACTATTACTTGGAACTATGCAGTATTCCTAGAATCTATTGTGACCATTGGGCCTTTCCTCTTGACTACAAAGATATCTATTCACTTATGGGATCCATAGAAACTGTGGACTAAATGACATTATTAATTACTCTATAGAGGTTGGCCTCTTCCCATGTTCCCCAACTAATAGTTTTTGTAACCTATTGCAGATGACTCATTGATGGTTTATAGTCCTATGGTGGTGGTGGTGGAACTTGTTGTTGTTATTACTCTTATTATTGTTGGTGACCACTAGGTCCCACTTTTTGTTGTTGTTCAGTGATTTGTGTGGTTTCTCTAGCTTCTGTTTCTTCCTCCACTTGATCTTTCTTTGGTGGTGTAGGCTTAAGCATCTTAGCATATGAGGCATTCTATGCCTTCTTGAGAACATTATTAGTGTACCCCAAGATTCTAGCATGTTTGCATAGATTCCTAATTAGGCAAGGGAATAGAAGTATTAGTTTCCCTACCTTCTTTTTCTCCAATCGCCTTTGAATCTCTATGAAATAGAGTTATGCGAGATTGGTGTTATATTTCCCCATTAGGATTACACTTCCTTTGGCTACATAGGTGGATAACCTATTGAGTCTTTTGGTAAGAAATAGGTGATATGTACCAGTTTTAAAATAGATTCTTTCCTCTAGAGTAAATTCATTATATTCCTTATCTTCTTGGTTATATGACATTTTTAGCCATAGTTTTCTTGTTTTTGTATTAGATCTAGTGGAAAAATGTGCCAACCTTGTCCCTTCATTTGGTACATTAAGAGCTTCTATTATCGACATGATTGAATAAGAAACAGAGACTCCTTCTATGTTGATCATAGCATCTTCTACCTTGTTATGTCAAAATTGATAGGTCTCCCTTGGATACCATTTACCACTATTTGATATGATGGACCATAGTGGTGATGCATGGAGTTGTGTCATTACTGCCTTTGGAACAAATTCTACAAATGGATCAAAGTTCATTTCCACAATCAATGTGATTAGGAGCATCTTTTCTTGGATTATGTGAAGGCATTCTTGGGACAACGTGAGGCATTGTCCTTACACTAGTGGTTCTTCTATCTCCCCCTGAGTCGAATGTCTAGTAGCAAGAGTTTCTTGATGGCTATTATAAGATTGAGCCTCCTACTTCGCATGTTTTTCTTGTGGCTTTTGTGCTCCTATTTGGCCTCTGTTGGCGATCATTTGAGACTAAACTGCCAACGTGAGATGGCCTCATAGTCTCACAACCTTCATAGTCTCACAACCTTGGAGTGTCATAGGATCAAAGGTGTTCTTCAAAAAAGGCTTAGGTTCTTACTAGTCTCTAGCAACACCAAGGCCCAAATACCTCTAAATAGAATTAATAGTTATAAAATGAACTAATCATGAGTATGTGTGTGCTATGGTGAATGTTGAAATGATTGGGTTTTGTATTAATCTGTAATTAGCTATCATAAAAGAAATTCAACTATCTTTGTCAAATACTGTGAGTTATTGAATATTCCTATTTTGTCTAATCACATAGTCTATATGGTCCCTATAGTATGTTACTTGTAACAAATAATATTTTGCAAAAATGTTTGAACACAATTTTGTTAATCTACTACTAATTTCCCCTAGAGAGAAAATTCCACAAGAAAACTAGAAATAGATCAAGATTCAATGGACTTAGAAAAAGAAAGAAAAGAAAACAGATTTGTGTGAAATCTCAAGTATTTAAGCAATATAAATTGACACGAGGAAAAACTTTGCAATAAATCTATTTCCAATTTAATTATTATGAATTGTTCAAACCTTCTTATCTCAATATGCAATTTCATAAAAGATAATCTTATTCTACTACTAAAAATGCTACATAAATGACAAAGTACGAGTCTTGATTTTGGCTAGTTAATAGTCATCATAGATTGCATTCAATAGAGCTTTCAAAATTTTGACAATATCTTGATGGAAATACTAAGACAATACACTTTAAAATAATGAAGCTACTTTGGTTGTCTCAAAATACCAAAGATTTTCTTAGATTCTCTATGCTCAAAATAGGCAATTTCATTAAGACATTACTATTAAATTACTCTTGAGGCTTCTCAACAACATAAGTTCTTCTATGGCTAATCTAATAGAAGTCTAAAACAAAGCTATAAAAGAAACCTAGGAAAAATCCCAAAATTAAATGCCAAACAAAATACTATCTAAACCATTAGCTAAGTAACTAAAATAAAATGGGAAAGAAATGAACTCACAAGATTAAAACAAAGTAGTCAAATTAGTATCTTTAGCAAACTATATTACAAATAATCTTTAGATGTCCTTTTTAAATCTTCTCTTCTTCTTTTTTCTTTCTTCTACCCTTAAAGCCTTTTTATAAGGACCTTGGATAGTTAGAATAATCATGCAAAGTTAAGGGTATTACAAATACCTAGGAATATTAAAATTATAACTACCTTAGAAGTTATAACTTCCATAGGAAGTTATTAGAAATTTAAGCTATGGTGACCAAATGTTTCCTTAATAATAAATATCATGTAGATCACCATAGGAAGTTACAAAAAATGAGAAATATATGCCAAAGTTGGCAAGTGTTCCATAAGAGGCTACAAATATATTGGAGAATCAAACATAATTTCTTATGGAAAGTAAGATTATATTTATCAAAATTTTATAAATATTTTTCTCCTAAGTCATAAACCTTTTCCATCTTTTAAAATAATGCAATATATATGTTTCTTAAAAATAATGTTGTTAAGGCTTTGTAGCTTTGTTGTTGCTTTGTCAATACATTTAAACAAAACGTGTAAACAAAACAATTGTATGTTTATCTCGTGGCTTGATATCATGTCATCCTTTTCCCATGTTTGGGGGAAAACCTACCATCTGTGATGCCTTGTTGCTAGCTTGATGATGTCTCTTCCAAGCTAGAACAGATGCTTTCCTGCCCTTCTTTGGTGGAGCTTGCAATTGCATTGTTGTTGCCTTTGTTGGCTCACTACTATCATAATTGCCATTAGTTATGGCTCTGCCTAAGCCATAGGCATTGTTTTGGGTCATGTCTTGACCTAGCTAAGAGAGGTCATGCATTTCCTTGTTGTTGTAGTTCAGTTTAACATATTCTTCAGTTCCATCTTTATTGCAACATTTCTTCATTAATAAATTTGTGTGCCCTGAACCGAAGGCTTAAAATTTTATTGATTTTCATATATTCATTATTCATTTCTTTTGCTTCTGATAGGGGCTGTTGAATAAGAAATATTTCTTAGGGGTTTAGGATGCATTTTTGGTTAATAATATGAATTTTTGTTGTTCATTTTCCGACAATTTTTAAAATATTTAGGAATTTGTGAAGCTTTTTTAAGCTTTGCATTCCCATGTCATTAAACTTCCATGGCTCATGCAGTGAAAAACAAATAGTTAGAATTTTTATGCAGATAATGGTATTTTATCAGATCCAGCATTCAATGTTTTGCAACTCTATGAAATATCTCTTGTTGCTCTATAGCTAGCATGTTCCAGAATATCCTTAAACAATGTTGAATAATTATGGTAACCTATGCTATGTTTCACTTGAATAAACGACTATAATACTACTATTTTTCTCCTTTCAAAAATTTTAATTGATGACAGTTAAAACCAAGCTCCACGGTTGTTAAAAATAGACACCCTACTTGTTCATAGACACACTTCCATTCTACAAAGAAAGTAACTAAACTTTTGTCTCTTTTCCACTTGCACACTATCTTGAATTCACTAATAACATTTGGATCTCATAAAACCCAAACATTAATTTAAAAGTTTTGCTCCATAGAATGGCTTAAATGTATCAACACTAAAGTGTAAAGTTTATACACATTAATAGATTTGATTTTGATTACCGTTATGTGTATGCCAGTGACATCAACCTTGTGTTTTAAACTTTGAGGCTTTTCATTGATTTTTCCTCACCATCATTCATATATATCTAATTATTATGTCCTTTTTCATTGCCCCAATCCTAATTTTCCAACCATCAAAAATAAATTGAAGAAATAAAAATCTGCTTCATGAAATGGTTTAAAGGTGCCAACAGCCTCTTTCACTACCTCTTGGTCTCTTGCTTGTTGGTTGTGGAAGTCCTCCCTATGCTCCTCTCTTTGGGGCCATCTGTAATCAATTAAGGATTTGGAATTACTAAAGTGTTCTCATAAATTCTTAATCGTTCTATACCTTACTCATACCCTTAGTTACATTAAGTTCTTAGTTCATTATGATTGCAAAGTTGGAAAATTTTCAAAAAGTAACCCCTTTAGTGCATTATATGAATTAAGATACTTGGTTTGGTTGATTAGGAGTCCTATTAATTTTTTTTTTGCCTTAATATGAGTAATTTTCTTTAAAAATTCTTATTACTTTCCTTTAAACTTACCCTTGTAATACCTTCCAAGAATTAGAAATTTGAAAAAATTGACTCAGATTTTCCTTTGTAGTACACACCGCACACACACCCCCCCACCCCCCCCCCCCCCCCAACAACTAAGTTGAGCACTTTGGGATCAAATAGATTTGAAAATCATGAAAATTAGGGTGATAATGTGCAAGTTATGGCTTGGGAAAGCTCAGAGGTTAGAGCTTAAATCATAGAAGAAAAATGCAAAAATATCCCAAGGCTTCAAATGTGAAATGTGAAAAATTTCACTAACTATTCGCCTATATATAAATTTTATAGGCTCATCTAATATTGGAGGTGCTCCAATCAAATATCAAAGGCCAAAAATTCACATTTTTGATGATTTCTGAAGATTAATAATGAATCATTTGGGATGTTTGGAAGGTATAAAGTATGTTCATAGGGTCTTGAGCTATGGATGATGCATATTTTTTAAGAATTTGACATAGAGAGTTCATAAAAAAGGAATCTTGGGCTACAAAAGTTCATGAACTGTTGATAAGATGGATGAGATGGGTAATGAGTTCATGTTATTAGGATAGATAGTTTAAATAATAAGGAAATTTTTTATTGATGTTTATTGGTGTTAGAAGGCTCAAGATGATGTGAAATTGCTTGGTAGGTATAAGATACAATAGTTATACAGGTGGATCCTTCCCAAAGTAGGCTTCATCCCTTAATTCCCTTGTATAATGACACTAAAGTGTCCTTAGGTACTTATGGAGCTGAATGTAACACATGATTGTTGAGCAAAACACAAATGTTAGTATCACCAAATTAGGAAAATTATACTATGTTACATAAAAGCACAAGTTATGATTATTCATACAATGAGATGAAATGGACTTAGAAGGGATTACATAAATTGGGATGTGAGGTGTCTTACCATAGCCATAATGAATTCTTGTGTTTTATTAGTGGTTAAAGTAATCATTAACCTTTCTATCCAAGATTCAAACTAAACCACATTTCAATGGCATCACATTGTTTCATCTCTTGGAATTACAACCATAAGACTACCATCATTGCTAGGAGTATTATCTCTTGACATATTGACCAAGGGAGGAGTTTATTCATTGCACCATTTTTTAAGTTTTTAGATTTTTGAGAAGTCGCCTACCTTTAGGCATGGGTAATATTTCTTTCTAGTGGGATCCCCAAAAATTTATTTTGTGCATGAGTTTTATTTTTTATCTATGTCAACCTTACTAGAGGAATACCTTCAGGCATGGGTAACATATCTTTCTAGTGACATGGTAAGGAAACACTTATTTGACTCTTACTTCCTTTTTTCATTAGATCTACAAGGATATAATACATCCTAAGCAATAGGGTAACACTAACAGAAGTAATTCAAGAGAGTCCACAAATCCCCTTGATGTCACACCCTTTACATTCTCACTTGGTTCTTCATCCAGGCATAATGATCACAAGTTTATTCTTAGTTGTATGATGGAAAAGGAATATCATTATGGCCATGTTAAGAACCTCTTATTAATGGAATGGATGGATGAATGTTGTGATCTCGCTATTTAAATAATTAGTCCCTTGTGACTTGATAGCATAGAGAAATCTTCACTTTATTAGACTACATCTTGTCTTATTCTTGATGTGTTTTATTAACAATCAAAATTATTTACAAAGATCATGAAACAAAGTATGAAAAAGATGGTAAGAATTGGAAAAAGCTGAAAGAATGAAAAATCATTAAAGAATTTAAAAATGTGAAAGAATATCAAAAATTTAAGAAATGAAAAAGTATAAAAGAATAGGAAATATTAAAGAATGTGAAAATAGAAAAAATTGAAAAGTATAAAAAATGGAACAAATTATATCAAGAAATAGGAAAAGTAAAAAGAATTATAAAACAAAAAAAATGGAAAAAAACTTATTGATTCAAAAATCAAGATAATGCATCTCCCCCATGATTGAACTCATGGGTGAGTGTTCAAAAAATGTACTCTAGGTCTCTTGGATCATACACTCTAGGTGGTTCAGTTACCATCCTTAGTGATCTAACTTTTTGGTTATTGTCCCAAGTAATTCTAATGGTAATGGAATCTTGATCATCTAAGTCCTTAGTTCTTCTTTCCATTCGTGTGTGATTATGATTTAATAGTTTCATTTTTGGGCTCTCAGTTGAAATCATTTTCTTAAAATGGGAATTAATTAATGAATTAGATTGTCCCATGCATATTTTGAATAGTTTAATGTTCTCAATTGTTAGCCACTAGGTGTCTATTTGTTTAATGGCTTCTACTCTCTCTTGTGTGCACACTTGTTTTTCATATTTTTTGTGGACTAGTGTAATAACTATGTTGACATTTTGAATGATCAATCCACAACTACACCCTTCTTTATTAGTAGTAATGCATGGGATCTACTGCGTATGTATGGCTCTATGCTTGTCTTCCTTAGAGATTTCAACAGATAAATCTCTCATACTTAACTTAGCATTGATTATGATAAGCCATGCTCTCCCCATGATAATTGGAAATTCCTTGTTTTCATTTTTCACATCTATTACAAGAACATTTTTTGGATAAGAACACCCATTGATTGTGGTCACTACATTATTTACTTGTTCCAAAGGAATGATGACAGATTGATCTACAAGCTTTAACTAGATGTTGCATTCCTTTAAGGATGGTAGGTTCCATGCTTGATATGTTACGTAAGAGATCAAATTTACCTCAGAACCTAAGTCTAGTAGATCTTTGCATAGAAAATTTTTAGATACTCATAGATAAACCAAAGGAACTCTTGGATCAATTCTTTTCTTAGGGAGTGGTCCTACCTTTATCCAGTTTGTGACTATTTCTATAAGCATGACAATTTGCATGTTTGTATTTGATGATGATGGAAGCTTATTATTTTTAGGAGGATCTTCCTTAGAAAAAGCTTGTTACACTAAAGTTATAACTCTACTAGCCTTTTAAATAT
>MNCI01035323.1:50257-69813 GCA_015680685.1 Gnetum montanum
TACAATTACATTCACCACACTACGGGTAGACACGGGAAAAATTCTAACTCTGGAGGGATCAAACTGCCAGAGCTTTGCTACACTAAAACTAGGATCCCCAAGCAAGGGAGAGCCACCTCTTATTTATAGACATGGTGGTGGATTGTGATATCGCGTATGCGATATCGTAGGGAAGGACACGATATCGCGTACGCGATATCGCGAGGGATGCGATATCGTGTCGGCTGCGATATCGTGGCCTGTGCGAACCGCATCTCATCAAAGGTCCTTGTGGCTCACCTCTACTACAGTTGTGATGGCAATTCATCTTACATAGCAGGTGGTGGCACTGGTGGTAAAGGATTAGTTGGATTTGATGAATCAAATGCTTATGGATGCATGTATGAGTTTGGATCTATCCTTGGTGGTGTTGGTATATGGTACTCATGCAAATGGTATTGTGGAGTTTGAATGATTGCATTTACTGGTGAGATTGAATGTTGGACATAGTATCCATAAGGGTTAGATTGCACATATGGATACTGTTGGTGAGGTGGTGGCATGACCTAAAATTGGGGTTATTCCACTATTGATAATATTGCTCTTGTGGCTTTGGTACAACTCCACTCGTGTAGTATGTTGGTTGGAAGTTTTGCCTGTAGTTACCTTGAGGATAATGTAACCATTTGGGCATTTGTTTTTTAACAAATTTGGAGTTAAGTGCATATGCCCCCATTTCCTGTAAATGTGCCATTATTGAACAAAATTCCTTGGGCTGTTTGTATTGACGCATGACACATCCTTTCTCATAAATGGAGCTTGCATTTGAACACTCAACCACTAAAGCCACCTTTCCCTTTTATCCAAAATCTTTCTTCTTTTTCTTATTCTTGCCTTTTCCAAAGGCTTGCTCTGTTCTTTCCTCCATAATTTTCAATGTTGTTGTAAATTTTTCATCTACTAAGTCCCACATTTTCTTTACCATCATTGTAATATTAGTTACAGTTTTCTAAATTGGTAGAGTCTTCTTTTGAATTTCTTGTTCCAAGTTTTCCTCTTCTTAAGTATTACAAACTCATGCATCTCTTTTCCTAATGGATGGGTCCCTATTAAACTCTTTTGTTGATTCTCTCTTTCTTAACTCACCTTTTTCCTTTGCCACTTGGTCAGTTAGTCTCTAGATTCGATGAACCCTCATCTCCAATAATATGCCTTGGGCATAAACCCCAAGGATCTCTCTAGTCTTGTTTCATAACCATCTATAATGTTGCTCCCATTGTAAGAATCCATGGCCTAGGAATCTATGTAGTAGTGAATAGTATCTATCCATTGCCACATCATGGGTTTCATTAGTTGCTTACTTCCATCCTTGGATTTTTTTTCTTAATTTAGACACGTGTAAGTAGGTTTGGTACTTTTCATTGAAGATATTTAGCATGGTACTCCATCTTCTAAGTGATTCAGGTTTCAGTGAATTATACCAACTCTCTACCTCTTTCAAAAGTCTTCTTGGGAACAACTTTAACTTCTACCAATTACTTTCAATGTTCTATAAGGGATAGGCATCATGGAAAGCTTTGAGGTGGTGTTGTCGATAACCATTATAACCACCAAATATTAACATGTTATTCATATGAATTCATTTGATATAGTTATCCCTCATGTGCCTAGTTAGAATGTAAATAGCTTCCTAGATGTTTATCATGCTTCAAGTTTCCACCAAGGGTTCATCATCGTGATTGGTTTCATGTGTTCTATTGTAACAGTACCTCTTTTTGTGCTCATACCTTTCGTGATCCTCTCTTTGATCTCTTCATCTTCTTTGCTCATAACCTTCACCTTCCTCATTTGAGTGTCTTGAATAATGGTCATGTTGATCATGAGTCCTCCTTTCTTCCCTATCATAGTCTTAGTACCTATGTCTTCTTCTGTCAGAGCCCACTGATGATCGTGATGAGGTAGATGAGGTAGTAGGAGAATGGTGTTGGCTTGTCCTTCTTTCATAACTTTTGTATTCTCCTTTGTAAGGTTTGATAGAAACTCTTGGCCTTAAGACCTACTTACTCTTTAAGTCAGTAACCTCCCTCTTAGGTGTCTCGGCTAGAGTGGAATGAAGTTGAACTTTTTTAGGTTCCTCAAGTTTGATGATAGGTATTTTTGAAGGCTCTTCATGATTTTGGTGGAGTTGTTCTATGATGAATGCATTAGCATCAATTTCTTTCAAGAAAATAGAAGTGTTGACCTGCTTCCCTTTGTTGTGTACATGTTTGATTTCCATAGTAGCATCTTTCCTCATATGCTCCTTTGTAGGTTTATAGGATCTTATCATAAAATGAGTCACATTATACCCTTCATGGATTTGATCCAAGTGCATTTCCCTTAAGGTAGTTTAAAGCATGCAAAGTGTTGCACATTATAGAGGTAGGACTATGTTGCCTTGCATGTCTCTCCACCTAATTGGTCTATCTTGATGGAAGATGAAGGTAAAATCTAGATGATATGGATCAGTGTGAGCATAAGTGATTCTTGTTTCCATTGGCATTCCCCATTTGTCTTCATCATTGACTCTGTCATTGCCCCTTCTTGTCTCTTTGGTAGGTGATGATGTATCCTTGTTTGAAGTCATGCTGTGGTTTAAGATGTTTGTTTAAGTATGCTTGGAATCATGGTAATGGATATTTGGTCCTAATTTACCATACAAGCCTTGGACTCATGTAGTCATCACTAGGATTACCAAGTGTACCACTACTGGGTGTACCAAGCAATAACACTACTAGGTTACCAAATAACTACACTTAGCGTGCTAGGTTACTAGATAACTACACTTAGCGCTTGAAACTAGTTGTATCCATACTACTTAACAACAATAAAAGTAAAGTGCATGGAATAGTAGATGTTAACTAGGAAAGCAGTACTGAGTAAGCTAAGTGAGAATGGTAAACATTATTCTAAGTAAAAATCAAATAGACTAAGTAAATGTTGTAATGGTGAAAAGTAATCTTGATCTTTATTGCTAGTCATGAAATGTGTCCAAGTATACTTCACTCAAATAAAGACTTTGTACAATCACTCAACACCACACTATGGACATACATTGCTAAGTACTTATAACTAAAATTGCGAAAAAAAACTGAAAGAGTTATGCTACTATGTGATGAAATCTATTTTGGATACATGCATCTAAGTGTTATATTTATAGGATGGCACACATCCTATGAGATCACATATGCAACAACATAGCTAGTACTATAATATTGTAAATCTGACACTGTAGTCCCTAAAAAATTTGACTTCATCACTAAGGAAAAAGAAGATAGTGAAGAAAGGTATTAGAAGACCAATTTTTATCATTGTTAAGTTTTCTTTACATAAGTATATTTCTTAAAAGAAGCATCCAAACATCATCTCCATTAATGCATTTTGCAAACCATTTTGTTGTAAGAGAAATAACTTGGTTATAAGAATTAATGAGCCCAAGGCCTACATATTTCTTACTACTAGTGCAAATATCTCAAGTAACTCTAGAATAACCTTTTCTATGTTACTTAGTAGACCAACGAAATTGATGAAAAATGCAATCAATTCCCTCATAAGAAGTTTTAGAAGGAGCCCAACAACTAGAGTAATAAACATGAGTTGATTGAAGTATTTGCTTAATAGCTAAAAATTTGTTAGCAAGGGTGAGCTTTTTTAATTTACATTTATCAAGCTTCTTTTCAATTTTATCAATCTTCTAATTCCAAAAATTAGTAAGATTAGACTCAAAAGAAAATAGTATTTCTAAAATTTTGAAGAACAAATTTTTTTTCAAGATTTTCTAACGCTTGAGAGTAATCCACTCATTAATATTATTATTACAATAAATAACAAATTTTTGCCAATTGATCTAAGAGTTAGATAACATGCAGTAATCCTTCACTCTAGCTAAAAGAGTATTGATATGTTATAGAAAATTGTTGATCATAAAAAAATAATCATATGAAAAATGCATGTCAAGAAATTACGTACCTTGATCATCTATTAATATTCCCTTAATGAAAGTCCTTTGTAGATTATATTTTAGATTATGTGAAAGAAATTTTGTTGCAATAATAAAAAGATATGGAGCTATAGGAAAATCTTGACGAACTAATTATTGAAGATAAAAGAAGAAACTTAATCCAAGATTAGTAGTAACTTGAGTATTAGCATCAGTGAGTAGGGTATAGACAAGTCGAATGATAATCACTAAATCCAAATTTATAGATATAAGAGATAATGAAATTTCATTCAATCCTATTATAAGCTTTGGTATAATCTAACTTAAGAAAAGTAATGTCTTAGTTAATATCAGAAGGCCACTGCATTTCCTCCCACTATCTTGGTTTGATTTTGGTGGGCAATGCTAAGTGATAAAGTTTCAATTGGACTATATACCTTGAGCTGTACCTATATTACAATTATTTCAGGGTTCTAACACCCTAAAATTATTTCAAGGTCCCTCCAAAAATGTGTCAAATTAGTATACCTATTAAAATTGAACTTGTTTTGGCCTAAGAGAGAAAGTATTAGAATCAAGAATAGATAACTCTATATATCCCTAAGATATATAGAAACATGAAAATTTTATGCTAGTGATAGGTAGCTAAAGTGGTTAACTCATTATCTTATTAGGCAAGAGGTTGCCACTTCGAGTCATACTTGAGTCATCACTATAGTCCTCTAATGAATCATGTTGGTTATGTGTCTTAGGGTGTAACTATAGTTGAATAATTACTTTAGGTTCCAACACCTTCTACGCAAAACTTCATAAACTTAAGTAGAACATAACTAATATGTTCGATGAAAATTCGTAGTGGAATTGAATTTGTAACTAGAAAACCATAAGTTAGATTCTCTAATAAATTAAGCAATGCTAACAAGTTAAAGCCATCTCTCATTGGTGATGTCTTAAAAAACTTTAAAAACTCAAATTAGTTGAATAAAAAAAAATCATCATTATCCCATCTATGATGTATTGAATGTTACATATATTTGTAGTATATTAGCAATGAGATGTTAGCCTAGTAGTTTCAATGGCTCGACCCCTTAAATTTATAATATGTCCTCAAGTGGTATGTGTCATAACATATTCCTTGGAATTGACTTTCTTTGGTTTATCTATTATTTATTTTAAGATGAAGGTTGTAGGAGAGGAAAGAGCTATTGAAACCAAAATTAGATTGGGAAAAGGAAGGTATTAGATTTCAAAAAAATTAATAATAAGCAAAAAGAATTTAGGGTAGAATGCACCAAAAACAACATGGAAAAGAATAACATTCTAGTTTTAAGGATGTCTACTTAGGTGTACAATCTTAAAATAGATCCTTTGAGAAAGCAAATGAAGAAAATTAAGGAGGAGGATCTCGATATTAATAACTTTTACATTATTTTTAATATCTATAGATGAATTTAAATAAGAAAATAATTCTTATTGTTTGATATTCAAAATTTCTAAAAGCTCGAAGTTGTATTGACAATCATTTTAAACATTTGAGAATTGTTTCTCTTCATTGTCTTCTTTGAGGAAGTTAAGACTCTTTTTCTCATATTTTTTTGAGTATCCTATTACGCAACATGTTTGGAAATATGCATCTAGAATTTGTAATAGCTTTTAATAAAGCATTAATGAAATTATTCTTGGTGATCAACCTGCTTTGTCTACTTTCTTTGCATTTGGAAGTATCTTTGACTGCTTGTTCTCTACTTTATCTGGAAGCTTCAATGTGCAATTATTTTCTGGTAGCAAGAGCATAACTATGACCTCTCTTCAAGAATTAAATATCATATTCTCAAAGATGTTGCTTTTTAACTTTAACGTCAAGTAAAAAAAGCTCCTAGTGAAAGGTAAATAATTAATTTATTCTCTACCATATTAATTTTTTTTGCTTTGGAGACTCAAGCATGGGAGGCTTCCAACTTTGTTGTTATTTATTCATTATTTTTTACTAATGTATTTTTCTATCTCTACAAAGAGTTTTCTCTCTCTTTACAAGAAACCCTTTAGTAACGAGTAGGTGTTGATGCATAAAATTTGGACACATCAACACTAGGAAAGAAAACTTGTTTGAGGAGACTATTGTCTAAGGCACTTCTTGTATGGATATAGAAACTTGAGAATAGTCTCAGCTGGAGAGGGCTACGTAGCCTTTTGAAAATAGTAAACAAACAAAAAAAAGAAAAGTTTAATTGGAATGCATTGGAATTTTAAAATAGGTAATTGTCTAAAATAATAGGGAACTACAAAAATTAAATCTTTCCCTGGTCCAGTGCTACCGCCATTCATGTCGTTAGTTCATTGCAGATGTCACCACAACCAACACTACTCATAGTCACTAAGAGAGAAAAGAAGCTAGATCTCGAGCCATTGAGAGAGATCACCTACTGCCATTGTACTACCATGTGTTTTGGGAAAGAGAGGAGGTTGTCCATTGTAGGCACTAGCCACACTTCATGGTCACTAGCAAGGGTAAGAGAAATTTCTCTCTGCTACTCGCTACCATTGTTATGTGACTGGGAGAGAAAGGGAGAGAAGGCTTCACTAGTTGTAGTTTACATAGGGTAGCAACTACCATTGCTCAAAGCTTGCTACCATCTATGACACGTGTGTTGCCATCTACCACCTCTTGCATGTCACTGTTACCTGACAATCATAATGCATCACTTGCAACCTCCCAACCACCACACGTCAACAGCCATGCACTACCCAAGAAACTTCCTACACTACTGCTAGAGTTGATGCTATTTGTCCAAAAAAAAGAAGTGAGGAGAAAGAGCACTTGCCTCACCACCACGTGTCACAGTTGAATGCACACTACCACGTGCCATTAGGATATTGCTGTTGCACACCTCCACTACTACCAACTATGTGCTCGCCGTCACCTATAGCACAAAAGAAGAGATAACCCTTCTACAAACACATAGCAATCTTGGCTGGAGAGAAGAGAGGCTCCAGTTGTCCCCTACTCACTGCTACTATTGGTAGCCATCCCAATTGTTTGTACTGACTATTGATGGGAAAGAGAGAAGGCTAGAAAAAAGAAAGAGCTCCTAATTACTGACTGCTGCTAATAGATGTGTGTCACCTGCTTGTTGGTATGCCACCATTAGAGAAGAAGGAGAAAAGAGGCCATTGTAGTTACCAAGAAGCTTGTCATAGATCATCATGTGCCTCACCATCACCTGATGCGCCACTTTCCATCAAGAGGGAAAATTGATGCCAATCCATTTCCCCTATGGCTACCACTCCCTTAATCTGATCCTTTTATTTGCTACTTTGAATACCCACATTTTGCGTAATTCCTACCACCTAGTGAAGTAACATCCCCATGTTCTGTTTATTATCGTAGTAACTGCTAGCAACAACCACCACTGACGGTTACTAAAACCATGTTTTGTAACTCCCACATCCCTTGCACGTCTTCAACACCCCACATCCCATGCCTACTATTTATTAACGTTTATGAATGTTGCTCCATGCATCCTATAGTCTGCAAAACCCATTCAAGAGAAGTTTCATGGCACACATTAATGATTGGTTCCAACATGTCCTATGTTGATTTTAGAAATATCTATGTCTCCATGAAACTTTTGCAGATGTAGGTTGAGAAAGGAAATGTTAACATGATGATTTTGATGAAACAAAAGATTACAAGAAAGAAAGTCATCCCATCCAAATGAAAATGTTGTCATTAAGGTTGTTAGAAAGGCTGTATGTGTCATTTTTCATAGCCAATGCCACTCATTCTGTGACCACCAAATGATGTGCTAGTTTTAATAATCATGAAAGAGCTTATGGCCACTTTTATGTCCTGGGCCACCACTACTTGGTTTGCTATTCACTAGATAACTTCATTGTGAATTGTAGACAAATGGAATAAAATTTAAGTGTCTAGGTGCCTGTAACTCTTCTATTGAAACAACTCTACTATGAACCAAATCAAGATTGTTTCTAGTCATCAAGACCATCATGTTTGGATTTGCATCCTCTCTCATTAATTTGAGCCATCATTGCATATTCTTGAACCTTCCACTCAAAGAATTCTCTCCAAAAATGTCAGAGATTTAATATACTGACTATTGAAATTCATAATTTTTTACGTGTGGTTAAGGACCTCGATTAAGTATATTTTTCTTTTTAAATAAAATCAATATAGCATTTGTTGAATTCCTATGAATTAGATTTGTGCATTTTGACTACTTTGCAACTATAATGGCTCACATGTATGTTGATTGTCGCCTCGTGCCTAGCATTGGCAATGTTGGCATCAACACTTAGCCCCCAAATTTTAATTGCATGCAAGTGCAAGGATAACAAGACCACAAAAATTTTAAAATGATGCAATAGATAGAGAATCAAAAACATCATAAAACAAGCAAATGGAGACTTAGAAGTAAACTATATTGATCTAAACATGGTTAAAATAACCATATAATCAAAGTGAGAACTAGACATGGACCACCCTTACCACACCATCTTATTTAATTAAAATTCAAATATATAATTCATTGTTTTAAATATAACTAAGATTACATTGCCAGTCCTCTCACAAGGTAGAAGTCAAAAGGCATGTGGACTACTTCGAGCACAAGACATATACTAAACTTAATGAGGAGGAAAAGCTTAAGTTAGATCATGGCTAGCCATAACTTTTGGATTTTTCCTTAGGAATATTTCCTTTTTTTCTTTTTTCTTGACATTTAAAAAGGGATTATTTGCTTTTTTCCTTTGAATTTTGGAAAATTAGGTTCAAAAGGGAAAATGGAGGTTAGGGTGAGGATTGTTGCTAGATCCTATCACACTCAAGAATTTATTACACTGCTAATGAAAACAATCCTTACTCTTTTTGCTTTTTCTTTTTCTTTTTGTTGAGGAAACATTGCTCATGGTGTACTTCATTCTTAAGGTAGGAATTCCAACATGAGTTTGGTTGATTAGATACACTGCCAATGGACATGGTCCTTTCAAAACTTTTCCCATGGTGTAGATCAACCCTTGTGTATGTGCCTTTAATTATAATCTAATGACATCATATCAGGTCTCCTAGGTGGCTAAGGGTTCTTAGGTGGGGATGAACACACTTCATCCTATTGATCACAGGGTAGCCATGGATCATCACACCTGAGGGTTGGGGCTTATGAGAGAAAAAATGGAATTTTCCAAGGTCACCTAGTGATTATGGCTAACCATTCTCCAACATCACCTATCCTACACTTACATGATCATGATGATTACTTGATAAGTTAGCATAAATCTTGTCCTCCATAATCCAACATAACAAATAAAACTAAAACCTTGAAATGGATTGGGAAGAATCATAAGATTATTGAAATATATAATATAAAGGATACTTTATGTAATAGTAATAGGAAATATATAAAGCATTATTTTCAAGTGGTGTTTTGATGATCCAACGCCTAGTAACTCAAAAAATCATAGTGATTACTAAAATCATATGAAAATCAAAAATTAAACCAATATGCTAAGAAATAAATTATGGAAATGCAAAGAAAACATGCAAATGCAACTATATACAAATGAAATGCACAGCGAAGGGGAAGAAAACATGCAACTAAGGATCTACCAAGTGTCCATATGGGGAACCTAAGTTGAAATGCTTCAAATGAAATGCATTAAAGTTCCTATGTAACTTATGTCCTTGCACGTTAGTAATTTTGTATATATTAGGGCCAATGATGTCTTTAACTTGGAATGGACCTGACCACATAGGGGAGAACTTACGTTGAAGATTTGCTTAGTCAAATGTTCTACCTCTTTCTGAGACTAGATCTTCTATCTTAAAGACCTCATACTTCCTATCAAGACATTGTTTAACAATTTCTCAATAATTATGATTAAGAAAATTGAGACATAATCTTAATGATGGGACGCAATATCGCATGGGCCATGATATCGCGTATGCGATATCGCATCAGCTACGATATCATGTACATGATATCGTATACGCGATATCGCAGCTTTCCTTGCGATATTGCATATGCGATATCACAACGCGTTGCCAATTCTATAAATAAGAGGTGGCTCTCCCTTGTTTCGCCATCTAGATCTAGACCGTAGCCAAACTCTTGCCATTTTTTCATTCCAAAGTTAGAATAATTTCCATGTGCCCACAGTAGGAGTCCCAAAGTAAACGGATCTTTATTCCAGCAATTTTGTACCTGAGCACACAATTGTGTACAGCAATAAAGACAAAATTTTGGATAAACCTTGTAGTGCATGGACTAAGCTAATGAGGATTTAATTATTTTTGAATCTTTAAGTGCTTTCTTAGGACTTAATCTCTCTCAACCCTCGTCTCTCATAGTTAAGTGCATTCAGTACGACCACTTCGAGCATATGTGTTACGCTTGGTAATCCCAGTAACAAATAGTGTTTGGTAATCCCAACAACGTTGCATTGGTTTAGGGTGTGAAATGGCAAGTGGGAACATATATTGATCCTAGGATAATTAAGGCTTAGTTAGTTAAAGTTAGTTACTTAGTCTCTTCACCCTTTCCTCTCTTAGCATAGGTGATAAAAACATAAAAGACATAAAAATCATGTACCTCAAGTTCACTTAACCATACAATTGTGACAAATACAAGTGAGCTTGGGAAGATAATGACTGATTAACCTTAGGTGTTTCATAAGGTGTGTAGGCACTTAGTCTGCAGAGTTCGACCAGATCGCATGTGTAACGCTCGTATTCGTATGGTTAAGTGTAGGGGTACCTCGCCACTCATCATTGGCACCGTTGCCAGGGACTAAGTTGTTTGTGCACTAAGTAGAACATAGGAAATCATCCACATCATTGAAAACTTAAACGAAACCTTAGGGTTAATCAGATGAAAATTTAAACAACAGTTAATAACACACCGATAAGATAACAATGTCTTCTTCTTCTCATAAAAGCACTTCACCACCTAGGGATCACACAAGAGACAGTCAGCGGTCTAACATGCATAATCGAGAACCGCCAGTTCCTCAACAGTATCAGGTGGTATATACTCATCCCAATGAGTATATCCCCAATTTTACTTTTATCCTCCATCAGGATGAACAACTGCGTTGGTGAGATTTGCAACGTAACATAGTGTTACCCCCAGATCGTGTAGTCCCCAACATACTCCTTCGTGCTCTTACACAGATAGGCATGACACAGCTATACGCTGAATACGTTGCATGTGATTACGACACAAGGGATTACCATCCCACAATGGTGTAACGTTTAAGGGACTCAAGGTAGGAGAGCTACCATACATCGTTGAAGGGCAAAGGGGTCTGGCACATCCTAAGTGAAATTGGAGATGGTGAACTAGTTATAACAGGTTCTCTATCAAATGATGTTCCCCCTCCTAATGATGGTGAGGAGGTGGGGTATCAGAACCTACATTCCATGATTCAAAACCTTGGTTCTGATCCCCATGAACACTTGGTGTTCATTGAGGAAACACAAACACATGACAAGGGCGGGCATTCGGATCGTCATCACGATCGGGGCCGTAGACATCGAAGAGAAGGTAAGAAACATCATCCTGGCAATGGTTCCCCATCTTCTTCACCTTCATCACATCATTCACCCTCTCCTTCCACATTAGGACGTAGTCATAAAGAGCACAACCGTGAGGATAAGGGTAGCCATAATGAGAACCCTCGACGAGAGAGTCGAGAGTGAGGACGAGGGCATTCAAGAGAATCAAGGCATGAAAGAAGGGAAAGTAGGGAACCATGTAGGCATCACAAGTGTCATGAGAGAAATGACAATGAAGAACCCCTATTAGAAACCTAGAGTATGTTAGACATTACGGAGGCTATGAGGATACCTACAAGGCACCAAAAAGACATTCGGATTAAGAGACTAGACATGAATAATATCCCACGATTCGAGGGGGGATACAACACTGATCCATAAAACCACTTACAGGAATTTCACGATGCCTGTGCCTTGCAGAATATTGAAAATGAGTGGCAAAAGTTAAAGTTGTTCCCAAGGACACTCATAAAAGAAGCAGAAAGTTGGTACTGGTCCTTAGAATCAGAATCTATTAGACGATGGAGTACAATGATAGAATTGTTTAACAATAAATATCAAACGTACTCCATGGTGTCCAACTTGTGGAAACAGATCCAAGGATGGAAGTAGGGTAATCACAAACCCTTGGATGCTGCCATGGGATAATATTATGCATTGTTACATCGTTGCCTAGGCCATGGTTACACACAATGGGATCAACTCCGCCACCTCGTAGATGGGCTAAGACACGAAACTAGGAGAACCCTTGGAACATATGCCCAAGGGAGATTATCTAAACTTAGGTCCCATGAAGTTCTTAGATTGTTGGAGCAAGTAGCTAAGGAAGAAGGGGAGGTACAGAAAGGAGAAAACGTGGAAGAGTATAACCGCGATCCTTCCCTCCGAAAGAAGGGAGTAAGATTTTGTGAGGAAAAGGATGAGTCACCACTCGAGGAGTTGATGAATAGAAAAACCTTGCCTCTTCAAAAGTTAACAACCAAAGTGTTGACTAAGGTAGATTAAATTTGGGACTCCTTAGACAGTAGATTTGAAACCGTTCTAAAAATTGTAGAGGAGTCTAAGGAACGAAGTAGTGACCATGATAAGAAAAAGAGGAGAGATTCAGACCATGCACGTAACAAGGGTAAGGGAAGAATGACTATCATCGATGAGGTTGTGGATTCCAATATGGATGATGACAGTGGATGTGAGATCTACCAATATGACCATCCCAAGGGATGTTGCCCAATAATCTCACATCTGCAAGAGTCTGGGATGTATGCACTCAACCCAAAACTTAAAAAATGACAAGCACCCCGAAGGTTACCTTATCCCCAAGGTAACCCAAGGCGGTTCCATCAACCCTTAACATATTATCCAAGTGGAACTTTGCCACAACCTATCGAGCAACACCAGCAGTGGCAATACCCATAGTCATGGGGGATGCCATCGCCTAGGCAACAATACCCTTACCAGCAACCAAATCCATATGGCTATTACGTGTAGTAGCCGGTTTCTCCAAGTGACTCTATGGGTTACACAACCCCACAACGTCACTACCATGTTTGGGAGTATTTTAGGAATCCCTCTCCTAGAAAAGACACTCCACATGCATACCATCCTCCGAATCCATCTGTGTCTCTTACGCCGATAGTTCCACTACCACCTGCTCCAATGATGAAAGGGGAACTCCCCCNACCAATAGTTCCACTACCACCTGCTCCAATGATGAAAGGGGAACTCCCCCCTCAACCACAACAACGTAATGCTACGAGAACTGTAAACCTTCAACCCACTATTGGTTCTAACAATTGTATAAAGAGAAGATCTTTCTTTAGAACCAATAGTCCAAACGAACTCTCACACCCACAAACGGTTGAGCCTATGACGACTCATCCATCAAGTAAGGCTTTAGAGCTTCCTTCAAACCTAAAATAGAGCTCAACACACATGGTCATGTTGACACATACCTTCACAGATTGGATAAAGGTGGGCCACCTTTCTAGGAAACTCTTTGACCCTAGGAGTCCCTTAATCTACCTCCAAGTCACTGGGAATGAACCACGTCAGGCTCTTCTTGACTAAGGTTCCGGAGTCAACTTAATATCATGAGAAATGTATAGAGCCTGGAACCTGCCTCCACTCAAGAAGAGCAACATTCAATTAGAGCTGGTTGACGAGTCCATCACTGTCCCTTTGGAACTTGTGGAGGACATTATTACCACTATGTGTGGTTGGTCCTACCCAGCTAATTTCCTAGTGATAGAAGTCAACAATAATAATGGGGACTTCCCAATTATAATGGGGAGGGCATGGCTAAGTACCATAAACGCATGCCTAGGAATCTACGATCTTTCCTTGGAAATATCTAAGGAAAAAATTTATGGAAAGATTGAGAAGAAGAAAGTTTCATGCATCACATATAGTGATATAGAGGGTGATGATGTACAAGAGTGTTCAACATCTCCTGTATGCAACCGGTGTGCCTAGGAAACTCAGATACAAAGGTTCCTATATGTAGCAACCACACAACAAGAAAACACCCAGTGGTTGATAGCTAATAAGAAGAGCAATTCACCGACATGCATGGAACTAACTAGGGGAACAACTTGCAACCACAATGAAAGCATAGATATATTGGAGTATGAGCGTCACCAATTTCCAACCCTTAATCTAAAAACATTAATTGGAAGAAGTTGGAAATTGCTAAAAAATTCAAATAAGCACCCATTATTTTGATCTCTCCCTTTCAATTCAGTCATGGGGGAGACAACCACCTATGCTGATCATTTGAGGCCCTCAGTTTCTTTTTAAGTTTTTGTTTTACACATTTTTGTTTTGCACATTTTTGTTTTACAAATTTCTTTAACTTTTCTTGTTTTTTTTACAACATCGTTTTTACAACAAATAATAAGAAAAAAAAACTGTGAGAATTCAAAGCACACCCCTTAGATGAAATAATCATTTGGTCTACAAGCACTGGTTATGGAACTAAAATAAACATGTTTCCTCTAACTAAGGCCCTTATCACTTCCTACCTTATCATCTTGCATTTCGTTGGAATGGTGGTGGCTCTTTGGAGAAGGCATTCTTGTTACTTCGGGAGGATGGATTAACCAAATGTATTAATGCGAAGTCACTGGATGTGGTTTGGTTGAGGCGGGACTTGGAATGGGATCTACTAGGTCACATTAACCATGAATACACAAGGGGCTGTATACCACCTTGTTCTTGAGACTCCATTCCATTCCCTTCTTTCCATCATTCTTCCTCCATCGTTCACCTCATTGTCGGTTGTATTACGAGTGTATATTTTGGTTGATGCATTGTTTTCTTTTTGGTAAATTCTTATGGTTAAGATTTTAACTCCTGTTCCAAATGACATTCCCAGAGCCTACAGACTCTTTGAATGTGGGTTTGTCAAGGCATTAAGGGTATGAGCCTACTTTGGGGAGGACCCACTGGCATTCCTATTTGGTGCACCAGTTAAATTCTTTCCCTTAACATTTTTAAAATCAACTCTATTTTGTTCATTTTCATCTTGACATCCATTTCATTGACGTTACAGTTGTCTCTTTTTCTCCATCTTTCTGGTTCCTTTTTTTTCTCCATTCTATCGCTACTGGAGGTTTGCTCTTAGTCATGGGGGTCCTGACCCAATTTTTTTGATTTTCTCCGATTTTCTCCTAACCCCTACACCTTTGGTAGTCACCACTATTATATCTCCAAACTCGTATTAGCAATACCACAACTCAGCCAATGGACCTTTTACCGAAGCAAGGTATCAACTACATTGTGATTCATTTACCCTTGCTAATATAAGACTGTGTTGTGTGTGCAGATGGAAATCATACAACAATAGATTGGATCTGGAGGGAACACTCAGAATGGATCTGTGCTAAAGCAGTCATGTAAGGAACGAGATTGATGGTGTGCTTACAGATAGAGAACGAAAGGCACAATCTTAGTAGTGGTAGCAGAAAAACTTTTTTTTCTCTCTCTCTCTTTCTTAGCTACCAAATAAGGCTAGATGTCAATTATATAAAGTGTTCACTCTTGTTGTCGTGAACATCGATTTTTTCATGTTCTGTAATGATGATCCTTTCACATGTCATCTCATTCACCATTAGTTCCATTCAAGTCAATAATCCCATACCTTCCCAATATTTTGTAAGGAACTCAAGGACGAGTTTTTATTCAGTCATGGGGGTATGATGGGATGCGATATCGCATGGGCCACAATATCATGTAGCAATATCATGGATTTCGCTGCGATATTGCATACGCGATATTGCAACGCATCACCAATTCTATAAATAAGAGGCGACTCTCCCTTGTTTCTCCATCTAGATATAGATCATAGCCAAACTCTTGCCATTTTTGCATTCCAAAGTTAGAATAATTTCCATGTGCCTACAGTAGAAGTCCTAAAGTGAACAGATCTTTATTTGAGCAATTTTGTACCTGAACACACAATTGTGTACAACAATAAAGATGAACTTTTGGATAAACCTTGTAGTGCATGGACTAAGCTAATGAGGATTTAATTATTGTTGAATGTTTAAATGCTTTCTTATGACTTAATCTCTCTCAACCCTCAACTCTGATAGTTAAGTGCATTCAGTATGACCGCTTCGAGCATGTGCGTTACGCTTGGTAATCCTAGTAACGAATAGCGTTTGGTAATCCCAGTAGTGTTGCATTGGTTCAGGGTGTGAAACAGCAAGTGGGAATGGATACTGATGCTAGGATAATTAAGGCTTAGTTAGTTAAAGTTAGTTACTTAGTCTCTTCACCCTTTCCTCTCTTAGCATAGGCAATAAAAACATAAAAGACATAAAAATCATGTACCTCAAGTTCACTTAACCATACAATTGTGACAAATACAAGTGATCTTGGGAAGAAAATGACTGATTAACCTTAGGTGTTCCATAAGGTGTGTAGGCACTTATTCTACGGAGTTCGACTAGATCTCACGTGTAACACTTGTATTTTTATGGTTGAGTGTAGGGATGCCTTGCCACTCAGCACTTAACTTGTTTGTTCATTTTCTACCATGCACTAAATTTGGATGTTTCATAAGATGAATAATTTTAGATTCCAGAAGTTCATCAAGTTCATCTTTCATCCAAGTTTCAATCTTAGGCTTAATAGGTATAAGTCATGGTGAGTCATCGAATACAACCTCTTTAGAAACATGTTTAATGGATATGTCATTAGGATTTGGCATACCTTCTAATATTTTAAAAGATAGAACCTCATTTATACCTTTGTCCTCCCTTAAAGATGGTGAGTCATTCAGAAGAAATCCCTTTTCATTATGATAAGGCAAGGTATCTTCATAGGTTTCTTCACATTCACTAGAAGTTTGATAGGGTTGGGTGGAATCTGTATGAGGAAAAGGATTTATTTTTGTAATTTCATTCACGTGGTCATCTATAACATGTTCACCACACTCAACCTTAATAACTCCAATGTAAAGGTTAGTGTTTTGGTTTTCTAGGAATTTATTTTGTTGATCAAAGGTTGTTACCACTTGCTTATAGAAGGGTTCTCTAGGCATAATCATATATTTAGATTTTCCTTTGATAGGGATCAATAGTTTTGAAAAATTTGACCTAAAGAAGCCTCCAAACCTGGCTCCAAAAGTCCTAGATAAGAGCACACCATAAGTGGGTGACATATCAACTACTAAGATATCCATGTAACATGTAAATGTAGGGTATTGTTTCAAGTATACTTTCACTCCTTTTAACGATCCTATAATAGGTATGTTGGACTCATCGATTGTATCACACTTTTGATTTGTGGTATCATTTGTGCTAATAAAGCCTTACATACCTCAAGTGGCATGACACTAATAATTGCGCTAGAATCCATCAAACATTCTTTCCTAAAATAATCAAAGTTATCAAGAAAGGGGGTTGATCTTTCTTGCTTAACATGGAATTTTTTGCATTATGTATTGATAGTGTGTTAGGACTTTCCATGAAGTGAACTTGCCTCTTGGGAATTAGGGACTTTTCACGAAGTGAACTTGCATTTACTTGTGATGGCTTGGTTTGGTTATTTGCATTATTTTGAGTAGGAACTCTTCTATTTGGGGGTGTATAAGGATTATTCCTAGTTTGTTGCTATGTGGTGTTCACAATGTTACTAAGTCTATAGTAGCATGTGTTATGTGGGTTGGGGTCGCTTACCATGACTTGTTCAAATGAAGAAACTTCCTCATTCTCAGTTTCATGGGTTACATTAAGGACCATAACAAGGGGTTTCCCATTTTGTTGACCTTGGGTATGGTCATCATATAATGCCAAGAATTGAGGACAAGTCATCTTAGAATGTTGCATCGTGTTATGGAGAAGACAATGATCATCATTGATTAAAGCACTTGGCTTTTTTGGTTGTATAGGGCCTTTGTTACTATTTCTCTTTAGCTCAACCACTTCATTGGAAATTTTTTGCAGTGAAGTTAGTATCTAGGTCATTTGATCTTAAGTTTGGGTTAGGGGTTCAATAGGATTAGATATCTCATTTGGGTTTATGATGGATTAAATTAAGGCCTTTAATTGTTCATCATTTAAACCAGTGTTAGATGTTAGAAATGAAGAAGATATGGGACTTTGAAGTAATTGTTTGATGGTTGAGCTGGTTGAAACAAGGAAGGAGTTTAAGGCATAGCATTACTAATGAGAGCAATTACTCTAATTATTAGAGTGGTTATTATTAGAGTAGTTACTCTAATTATTAGAGCAATTATTCTAACTATTAGAGTGGTTATTCTTGGGTTACTCCAGGGTCTATAAATATAGTGCCCAGGTGCACAATTGGGAGCATGTTTTAGTAGTCAAGTAGTGAAACTCTTGCAGTTTGTTTATTTGAAAGTTAGAATATTTTCCAAGTGCCCATAGTAGGAGGTCTTAGTGTGAATGAATCTTTATTCAAGCATTGATGTACCTGAGAAAACCATTGTGTTGGCAATAAAGACAAGCTCTTTAATTCATCCTTGTAGCACTTGAGATTTTTTTTCTTATGAATTTATTTAATTTTATGCACTTTAAATTTGTGTTATTAGTGCAGCAATTCATTTTGATCAATTAAGAAAATCGTTAAATTACACAAGCATGACCCCTTTGAGCATATGTGTGACACTTGGTAGTTTAGAAACGATTAGCATTTGATAGCCTAGTAGTGTTTGCACAAAGTTCAAGATGTGTCGAGGAAGTGAAAATAGTTTCTTGTGTTAGGTTGGATTAGACTTTAGTTTCCTTACCAATTAATCACTTTTATTTTTAATCACTCTTACTTTTATTCTTGTTCTAGGCGAGTAATTCCATAAAACACAAAATAATAGAAATCATATGTCTCAGTCACACTTAACCATACAATTGCATTCTACAAGTGGGACTAGGAACAAAACGAACAAACAACACACACACATTGTTTAACTCTAGTGTACTTAGTAACTATAGTTTGCAGAATTTGACCAAATTGCACATGAATGCTTGTGATTCATATGGTTGGGTGTAGAGGTACCTTGTCGCTCATCACTAGCACCGTTGCCAGGGACTGTAGTTCTTTGTGCTCTATTTAAGCCTAGTGAAATCTAGTAACCTCATTGTTCGAACCCTAAGTGTCAAATCCTATGAAAATAAAAATTATCATTATTATCATTAAATTAAATTTTAACTACACACTGTTTATTAACACAAAATGTCTTCTTCTCATAGGAGCCCATCTTCACCTAGGGTAGTTCCAAGTACCTCAACAATATCGGGTGGTATATGCTCATCCTAATGAGTATGTACCAAAATTTACCTTCATCTTACATCAAGATGAACTAATGTGGTGGTGGAACATGGAAGGAAACATTGTGTTTCCACTTGACTGATCTATTCTAGAAATGATCCAATTAATGCTAGCATGACATGAGCTTCAACATCTCCATGGAGAATATGAGATGCGAGATCCTGACTGATGAGACGCAGATTGCACAAGCCGTGATATCGCATCCCCTGTGATATCGCGTACGCGATATCGTGGTCC
>MNCI01035323.1:76279-88815 GCA_015680685.1 Gnetum montanum
TTACGTGTGGTGATCCCAGTAACGATTAGCGTTTGGTAGCCATAGTTGCACAGTTCAGGTTGTGTATGGCAAGTGGGAACGGATGCTAACGCTAGGACTTAGTGTGTAGTTAGAGTTAGTTAGTTTCTCAACCCTTCACCCTCATAGCTTAGGAGATAAACCAAAAAATACCAAAAAAATCATATACCTCAAACTTGCTTAACCATACACCGTGACACATACAAGCAAGCCTGGGAAGACAACGAACGATTAACCCCAAGCATTCCTTGTGGCGTTTAGGAATTTAGTCTACGGAGTTCAACCGGATCGTGCGTGCTACGCTCGTTTTGTATGGTTGAGTGTAGGGGTACCTTGCCACTCATCACTGACTCAAGGGATTATCATCTCACTGAAGCACAAAGATTAAGGGATCATTAGTTGTAGCATCAACACAAGCTGATGAAGGGCAAGGGATCAAACATCTTTCCACCTCCACTTGGCCCAATTGATGAAGGCAATCACTTCTTTAGTGATTCTCCTCTCTTTGATTTTGTTCAAGAAGCCCATAACTAGAATATACAATCCACAGTTCACAATCTAGGTTCTGATCAAAATGGATCTAATGAAAAAAATGGATCCAGAGAGGCAAGTTAGGAAAAGGAGGATAAAGGAGATCATGATCATGACTATGGTTGTGAGCATTGAAGGAAGGGTGATAGGTGTTAGCATAGAGCAAATTCCCCTTCTTCTTCCCCTTCATCATCATCTTCTTCTTCATTGGGTTCAGATCGTGGCCATAGAAGAAATAACTATGATGGAGGTAATCGATGGGACCAGAACAATAGAAGGAACCATCAAGATAGTCGTGACCGAAGACATGGGCAATCCAAAGAGTCCCATCATCAAGAAAGAAGAGCTAGTAGGGAGCATCATAGGCACCACCATCATGGCCTTGATGAACCTCTACTTGCTACTCAGGGTATGTTAAATATTGCAAAGGCTATGAGGATTCCAACAAGGCATATGAAGGATAGTAGAATGAAGAGGCTTGATATGAACAATATTCCTCGATTTGAGGGAGGATATGATGTTGATCCGCAAAATCATCTTTAGGCATTTCAAGATGCACGTGCCTTGCAGAACATTAAAAATGACTGGAAAAAGTTGAAATTATTTCCAGGGACACTCATAAAGGAAGTAGAAAGTTTGTATTGATCCTTGGAATGAGAATCAATTAGGTGGTGGAGTACGATGTTGGAATTATTCAATAACAACTATCAAACATACTCCTGAGTATCCAGTTTAAGAAAATAAATTCAAGGGTGGAAACAAGGAAATCATGAGCCCTTGGATGCTGCTATTGGCCGATACTACTCTCTGTTGCATAGGTGTCCCAGCCATGGATACTCTTAGCTTGATCAGCTTCACCATATCATAGATGAGTTGCGGTTTAAAACTAGGAAAAAACTTGGCATTTATGCCCAAAGGAGATTGATAGAGTTGAGCGTCTGTTGAATTCAAAGATTAATTGAGCAGGTAGCTAAGGAGGAGGGAGAGATGAGAAAATGTAAAAGTGTAGAAGAATACAACAAAGACCCTTCTATTCAAAAGAAAGGGATTAGATTTTGTGACAGTAAGGATGAATTTGCCAAAAATGAGGTGGTTAGTTAGAAAACCTTGCCATTACAAAAATTGCAATTAGAAATTACAACTAAGATTGATCAATTATGGGACTCCATGGCTAATAGGTTTCAATCTGTCTTAGAAATTATTGAAGAGTCCAAGGAGCAAAGTGGTGATCGTGAGCGTTGGAGGCGTAAGGAGGCTAAATGTGCAATATCTAAAGGTAAAGGTAAGATGGTTGCAGATAGTGATTTGAATGATGATGGTGGGTGTGATGTTTTCTAGTATGAATATACTAAGGGATTTTACCCAGTTGTATCACACTTGTAGGAATCTGGGGTGTATGCCTTGCATCCATGACTTGCACAAAGGCAAACGCCTAGNACCCAGTTGTATCACACTTGTAGGAATCTGGGGTGTATGCCTTGCATCCATGACTTGCACAAAGGCAAACGCCTAGAATATTACTTTATCCACAAGGCAATCCTTGATAGTTCCACCAACCACAGCAATACTATCCAAGTGGAACTCCTCCACAACCTTACGAAGCATATCAGTAGTGGTAGCAACCATAATCGTGGGCATTGCCACCTCCAAGATAGCAATACCCTTACTAGAAACTAGATCCCTACGGTTATTATGTTCAACAACCTTCATCTCTAAGAGACTCCTCTAGTCATATTGCTACTTACCAATCTCACCACTACCCTCTTGAAACATATTAATCACCTTATCCAAGGAGGGACACCACCTACTACCCTCATGTACATCCTATCCCTGCACCTACTCCTCCACCTCTTGCACAAACTACCACCTACTCTATCCATGCAAGGTGAATTGTTTGCACAACCATAGTAAAGGAACACTATGAGGGTGGTTAACTTGCAATTGATTAACCCATCTAGTGGGTTGGAACCACGAACAAAGAAAAGACCCCCTTCTTCCGACCTCATAGTCCACCAAAGCCCTTAGATACATCAGTGGTGGGTAACCCTGATCCTCCAAATTCCTTTATTTATTATTTTTCCAAGTCCCCTTCAAACCAAAATCCCTCTCAAATTCATACTGTAATGCTGACACATGTTGTATCCGATTGGATTCGAGTTGGTAACCTGCCCAAAAAATTAGCTGACCTTGGGAGTTCCCTAGTTTACTTGCAAATTGCTAAGAATGAGCCTTGCAAAGTTCTTCTAGATTCTGGTTTAGGTATTAATCTGATCTCACATGAGATGTACATAATTTGGAACCTTCCTCCTTTGAAGAAGAGTAACATCTGGCTGGAACTAGTGGACCAATCCATCACTATTCCATTAGGACTGGTTGAAGACATTGTCACCATCGTTTGTGGGTGGTCATATCCAGCTGATTTCCTAGTAATTAAAGTGGAGAACTGCAAGGGGGACTTTCCAATCATCATGGAAAGGGCATGACTAAGTACTGTTGATGCCAAAATGGACATTAGAGATCTTTCCTTTGAGATATCAAAATAAAATGAGTTTGGAAGGATCAAGAAGAAGAGAGTTCCATGTATCACGTACAGTGATTCAGGGTGTCATTATGTGTAGAAGTTATGGTTAGTAAAGCAAACATCTATCTCTACATGTAAGTGATGTGCACCAGAAGTTGAGATCTAGAGATATTTGTATGCAGTAACCACAAAACAAGAAGGCACCCAGTGGCTAACATCTGATACTAGTAGTAATACATTATGAATGGAACCAACTGAGGGCCTAATGTATGAATACATTACAAGTATGGATGAACTTGAGCAAGTTCACCACCAGCTCTCTGAAGGAATGAATGATTATGTCAATTGGGTTGAGCTAGAAATTCTAATAGTTTGAAATAAGAGCCCCTTGAATTGAAGATACTACTGACTGGAATGGAGTACGTATTTTTGTAAAATGAAATGTTAGTTATCATCAATGCCAAGTTTACTCCAAAACAAAAGAGAAAATTAATAAAAGTTGTGGAAAAATGGTCAGTAGCCTTTGCTTGGTCATATTCTAAGCTCGCTGTAATAGATCCAAGAATATGCTAGCACTGAATATACACTGATCCCATCATCAAATCGAAGCAACAGTCGTAGTAGCGTTTGAATCCCAAATTGAAGTAGATTGTCAAAGAGGAGATTAAACAACTCCTGAAGGTAGGATTCATCTACCCTATTGTAGATAGTGAGTGGGTTAGCCCTCTTGTGATAGTGCCAAAGAAAGGAGGCAAATGGCAAGTGTGCATTGATTTCCAACTACTCAACATGGAAACTTTCAAGGATCATTTTCTGTTACCTTTTGTCGACCAAGTGTTGGACACCATTTCAGGGCATAGCTATTACAGCTTTTGGATGGTTATAGTGGCTATAACCAAATTTGAATTGCACTAGAGGACCAGGCAAAGATAAATTTCACAAGTCCTTGGGGGACTTTTGCTTATCGGCAGATGCCATTTGGTCTATGCAACATCCCAACCACATTTCAACAACTAGTTCTCAGCATTTTCCACCAACAAATTGGTAGCGAGGTAGAAGTTTTTATGAATTATTTTTCTACCTATGGAGCTATGTTTGAGCAAGACCTGCACCATTTTGAGCAGGTATTGAAAAGATGTCTCAAAATAAACCTTCAGCTTAATTGGAAAAAGAGCCATCTTATGGTCTAGGAAGGCACAATCTTGGGGCATCACATTTCAAAAACAAGAATTAAGGTGAACCCTAAAAAAATAAGGTTCATCCAAGGAATAACCTGCCAACCTAAAATAGTCCGAGAAGTTTGGTCATTCCTTGATCATACTAGCTACTACCAACACTTCATCGAGAATTTTTCCAAAATCTCCAAGCCGTTGGTAGAGTTGATAAAGAAGGATGCATCATTCATCTGGACCCCTACATGTGAATTAACAATTAACATTCCAAAAAATGCCTACTAAATCAAATTGGTATGACACGATCCTCACCTATCTGCTTAAGTAAGAACTACTGCAAGGGTTGGACACTAGAAAGAAGTAATAGCTTCTTCATCGAGTCAAGTATTTCATAGAGATTAATGAAAACCTTTACAAGGTTTGCCCTAATAGCCTAGTATGTTGGTGTGTCCTTGATACAGATCAACTGCACATTCTCCACGATGCTCACGAAGTTCCTTGTAGGGGCCATTATGCTGGGAGGTGCACGGCCATAAAAATCCTCATGGTAGGATATTATTAGCCAAAAATCTTTAGGGATGCACATCAATTCATCTACGCTTGTGATCATTGCCAATAGGATGATGGAATGACAACTCGAATGGAAGGACCACAAAAATGAATATAACCTCTTGAATCATTCAACATTTGGGGCATTGACTTCATGGGTTCCATTACACCTTTATCAAATGGAAAGGCATATATCATAGTCATAGTTGACTATTGTACTAAGTGGGTAGAAGCTGCAACTATCACCAACTGTACATCCACCACTGTTGCTCGGTTTGTACAAAAAAACATTGTAAACAGGTTTGGTGTACCTTGTGCATTAATTTCTAATAATGGAACTCATTTTACAAGTGTTACTTTCCAAAAACTGATGTAGCGCTTAAGGGTTGAACATAAACTCACAACACCATATCACCCCCAAGCCAATGGTCAAGTTGAAGTCACTAATTAGGAGATTACAAAAATATTAACGTGTACCATTAGCAAATATTGAAGGGACTGAAGCACTAAATTAAATGATGCCCTTTGGACCTATCGCTCCACATGGAAGCTTCCCATAGGTTATTCTCCCTATGAGCTTATGTACAAAAAACTACCAACTTTGCCCATCCAATCCTATCTCTGTATGCTCTCCATGGCCTGTGACCTTGACCTAGATCTAAACCTAGCATAGAAAGAATGATTAATGAGTCTCAACTTGTTAGAAAAAAATCGATTAATGGCCTTATCATCCAACGAAATGCATAATGCATTTAACAAGAAATGTCTTGACCTTAAAATAAGCAAAGTCAAGTTTCAATCAGGCGACAAGGTTTTTTATTGGAATCTTGCACATGTACCCCAACAAACTAAATTTCAAACATTATGGGAAGGACCTTACATCATAGATGAAAATTTTCCATCTGGGGCCATGATCATCTACAAACCTGATAGCCTAAATAAGAAACAACTAGTCAACATCCAACAAGTAAAAATTTTCCATGAGCCCAAGCCAACCAACATAACAAATACCTCGTTAGATGGACAACCATGCTTAATTTTTTGGATCTCTCCCTTCCAACTTAGTCATGGGGGAGATGGCCAACCATACTAACACCTTATGCAGCTTCTGAATTTTTGATTTTTTATTTTACACATTTTTGATTTTACAACGTTTTGTTTTCATCTTCTTTGTTTTAGATTTTTTTTATGTTACATGTATTTTTAAGGTTATTGTTCTTTTCTTAGTTTTTGTTTTACACCATCATTAATATATTTCAATATTTATTTTCTACTCTTTTACTTTCTTTTATGGTTATATTTGCTTATGTTTGGTGTGTTTCTCTACATTTTTTGCTAATAAGGTGGCAAGTACAATGGCAATGCACTACTCGATGATAGTATGTTTCATTTGTAATTTGATTGTTGATGTCTGGTTTCTGACTTTGATGGTTGTTAATGATGACTAGGACATGGTTTCTTTTCATGTAATAGGCAGTGAGTCCACATCATCCACCCATCCACTTACTCTATGGTTTTCCTTGTTTTGGAAGCATGCAATCTCCTTTTCATCAATGCAACTTTAATAAATTGGTGACTTGTGTAGTTTCTAGAATTGGGAAGGAATCAAAGGTTTGGACAGGGTGTGGCTTCAAAGGGATGTGATGTTCTTTGTGCTTTTCTATTTTCCTATGTGTAGGAGTGTTCTAGTAAGCTTCTCACCATTCCACATCATTTCATAATAGGAAGTCAAATACGTCTTTGCATAGTGTGGTCCTCATCACAAAAAAAATAAAAATATGAGGATTCAAAGCACACCCCTTGGACAAAATAAATGCAAAACTTGCATGGATCTTTGCATGGTGTGGTTCCCATTCAAAAAAAAACATGGGAATTCAAAGCACACCCCTTAGACCAAATAAAAAGGGCTATAAGCACTGGTTATAAGACTTGTCTTGTCTTATCTAACTAAGGCCCTTTCACACTTCTTACCTTCTCTCCTATTTGGAATGGTGGTTGTTTTGTGGGAGCATTCTTGCATCTCAGGAGATGGACTAGCCTTAGAATGTTGATGCAAAGTCACTGAAAGTGGTTTGTTTTGATCTAGACTAAGGAAGGATCCTACCAAGTCAATTAATCACAACTTCAAAAGAGGCTGTATGTGACCATAATTAGGAACTCCATTCCACTTTCTTTGTCATCCATCTATGCTTTCCATATCTCACCTCACTATTGGTTTCATGTTTTGATTTGGTGTTTTGGTTTGATGTGTTGGGTTTCTCAGTCAGTTACTTTTGGGATTTTTCACTTAACTTTCTATAATCATTAATCATCCATGGAGCCCATAGACTTCCTGGTTTGAAGTTATGCAAGGGCATAAAAGGCCTATTCCTACTTTGGGGAAGACCCACTTACATATCTTTTGGTTTGATTAAGTTAAGTTCTTTATCCTTAGATATTGTTACAATCAAATTCCTTTTATTTACCCCATCCATGTCATCCAAATTGTACAAACCTTCACAAATTTTTGTAATGAATTCATTTTTATTGTTGTGAATACCCTCTTTCCACTACTCCTTGTGTTAAGCTTTTTCTGAATTATATGGATCGCTTCTCTTATTTAACCCATTCGTCAATCTTTCCACTAACAATATCAAGTAATCAATCTATCACAATCGCAACTTGATTAGATAAAATCACCGATGAAACAAGGTATTCAACCATTATTTATGTACTATATATACTAATCCTTGGTTTTGTTGTGATTGCACTGGGAAGCATGAACTGGAAGCAGGACTATCGTCACCTAGAAGGATGCAACCATATCACTTGTGGGAGATTTTTCATGATCATTGGATCTCTTCTACCTCTCCCTCATTCTTCTGTTAACAAGAGGGGTTGGATGTCCTTTGGATTCATTGGTGTTCTTTCCTAATTTTCTTGAACACCAATTTTTTACATAATTGTAATATTGTATGCTTAGAAACTTCTATATTTCTCTGTTTTCTCTATGTCACTTTGCATGTCAATCAAATAAGTCCATACCCCCCTAATATATTTTGTAAAGAACTTGTTCCTCTTCTTTTGTACTCAAGGATGAGTTTTCATTCAGTCATGGGGGTATGATAAGAGCGGTTACTCTAATTATTAGAGCAGTTATTCTAATTATTAGAGCATTTATTCCTGGGTTACTCCCGGGTCTATAAATACAGTGCTGAGGCGCACAATTGGGAGCATGTTTTTAGCAGTTAAGTAGCGAAACTCTTGCAACCTATCTATTTGAAAGTTAGAATATTTTCCAAGTGCCCGTAGTAGGAGGTCTTAGTGTGAATAGATCTTTATTCAAGCATTGATGTACCTAAGCACACCATTGTGTTGGCAATAAAGACGAGCTCTTTAATTCATCCTTGCAGAACTTGAGATTTGTTTTCTTACAATTTATTTTATTTTATTACGCATTTATTTGATTTTATGCACTTTACATTTGTGTTATTAGTGCAAAAATTCATTTTGATCAATTAAGAAAATTGTTAAATTACACAAGCACGACCCCTTCGAGTATATGTGTGACACTTGGTAGCTCAAAAACGATTAGCATTTGACAACCCAACAATGTTTGCACAAAGTTTAGGATGTGTTCGGGAAGTGGGAATGATTACTTGTGTTAAGCTAGATTAGACTTTCGTTTCCTTGGCAATTAATTGCTTTTATTTTTAATCACTCTTACTTTTATTCTTGTTTTAGGTGAGTAATTCCATAAAAACACAAAATAATAGAAATCATATGCCTGAGTCACACTTAACCATCCAATTGCATTCCACAAATGGGACTGGGAAAAGAACAAATGAACAACATGCACATGTTATTTAGCTTTAGTGTACTTAGTAACTATAGTCTCCGAAATTCAACTAGATTGCATGTGAACGCTTGTGATTTGTATGGTTGGGCATAGGGGTACCTTGTCACTCATCAATTACTAATACTCATCATCCCAATTTGGGTTTGGATGTTTTTCATAAGGGTTATTTGTTCTAACTCCATGGCTTTAGTCATTACTCCCTGATGAGTCATCATTTGGGGCGACCACAATATCGCGTACGCGATATCGTAGCCCAAGTCGCGATATGGCATACGGGATATCGTAGTCCGCTGTCAGTTCTATAAATAAGAGGTGTCTTTCCTCATTTGAGGATCAAGTTTTTAGTCCCTTAGCTAAACTCTTACAGTTTTCCCTTCATAGAGTTAGAATTATTTTCCAGTGTATGCCCGTAGTATGGTGATTGTAATTGTACAACATCCTTTATTCTTGTGTGACATACTTGGACACGCACATGACCAGCAATAAAGATCGAGATTACTTCATCATTGCAGCATTTACTTAGTTTAATTAATTAATTAATTAATTTTTATTTACTACTTTATTAGTTAATCTCTCTTACCCTTATCTCCTAGTAACGTGGAATGACTACGACTTAATCACGAGCATTTAAGTGTGACTACTTAGTAACCCAATAGCGTACCTAGGCCATGCACTTGGTAATCCCAGTGGTAGTCATGCACAATGTCCAAGATATGTATGGATGATTAAGAAATGGATGCTCATCGCACTTAGGCTAGTTTAGACTCTCTCATCCTCTCTTACCCTTTCCTCCTAGCTTAATTAGTCTTATTTTCCATTGCCTTCAGGAGTAGCATAAATTAGGAACCACATCATACACCTCACTTTGGACTAAACCATACATGACAAAGATAATACTAGTCCAGGTGGGAAGACAATGAACTACGACCTAAGGCTAACTATCTAGATGCCACAACTAGTCCGTCTACAGAGTTCGATCGGATCATGCGTGTAATGCTCGTATTCATATGGTTGAGTGTAGGGGTACCTTGCCACTCATCATTGATGTTGTTGCTAGGGACGATGCTAGTTATCTAGATTAGTTATATCATACAAGGTCACTGTATAGGACTTAATGATATATCTTTTAGAAAGAAATAATTATTAAAAGTCACACGTAGTTTCACACACAACTTCACAACAATGCCTCTCCTACAAGATTACAATAATGCCACACTTAGTGAGGAAGTTCATTGGAGAACCAACGAACTATATGACGATGAAGATTGGAGTACACAACTTGAAGTGGGGGTTTCTTATAAACATGAACGAAAGCAGTGTCATACCAATGCACAAAAGCATAATTTACCCAATGACAATGAACCCATACTGGGCACTACAAGCCTAACGCAAATATAGGAGGCTGTTCGAATCTCCCGTAGGCATCGTAAAGAGAGCCGTCTACCCAAGCTCAATTTAAACAACTTTTCTACTTTTTCAGGAGGCTATGAATTAGATCTGCATCAACATTTACAAGCCTTCTACGATGCCTATGCATGGAACAACATTGATAATGGTTGACAAAAACTTAAGCTCTTTCCTATGACACTCGTTGACCAAGAAAAAGTATGGTATAGATCATTAAAACCAAATTCAATATGACGTTGGTCAACAATGGTAGAGTTATTTAACAAAAGATTTCAAACCTACGTAAGAGTGTTAGCCTTGAGGAAACAAATCCAAGGATGGAAACAAGAACAACATGAACCCTTGGACATGGCCTTAGAAAGATATTACACATTGTTAAAAAACTGTCTAGGCCATGGGTTTTCTGAGGAAAGGCTAATGTACCATATCATTAATGGGCTTCGTGATGAAACAAGAGAGAACTTAGGAATGTATGCCCAAGGTCAACTATATGAACTACGAACCCATTAACTCCAAGAGCTTATTAAGTGGGTAGCAAAAGAAGAAGGAGAATTGGCTAGATGGGAGAGTGTTGAAAAACATCAATGGGACCAAAATCTCAACTTAACAAAGGTCCATGATCATAAAAAAGAGAAATCAACCAATCTCAAGGTGGAAACATCATATTTGCCAGCACAACAAACATTAGAAAAGGCCGAGGAAAACATCAATAAAATGTTAGAATGGATGTATCAAAAGTGTGGAGAATTTATCAACATTATTGGAGATAGAGTTTTGACAACCCAAGATGTAGGAAAAAACATTAGACAATTGGAAAGACGGGATAAGGAAAATAAGAGCTCAACTGTCAATCATATGTATGAATGCAACATATGCCTGTACGATCACCCCAAGGGCCAATGCCCAATATTGTTACATTTACATGAGCATTGGGGAAACACGTTACACCCAGAGTTCATACAGAGATACTGTGTTCGATCACAGTGGAAAAAATCCCAGTTGTGGGGGAAGCCACCCCTAAACTGGAGACACCCTTTGCATCATCCAAACCCAAATGCTTATCTTGTTCAACATCCTATTTCTCCAACTGGGCAAAGCACTTTATATCACCACAGTACCATTCTTCTCAATACTATCAACCCATGTCTTCAACACAACCACCACCTTGTGCACCTTACAATCCTCCTAACATTCAACATTCTCATTTTTCCCCTTCTTCTACATTACCACCAATTGTTCCTAAAGTGTCTGCACCATTGCAACAACCCATAAATGACGCTTGTGCTACTACTACCAATAGCAGTGAGAAGCCTCCTCAACATCAAAAACATCCCTTCTTTAAACATGATCGCAAGAAGGGACAACACAAGTCCAAGGTCACTGCATCCTCTGACTCAGCACAAGTCAAACACTGTGGTGCACCCTTATCTTCAAACCCAATGCCTTATGTTACTTCATCAGGGCCACCAACTAACGCTCCAACAACCATACAGCCTAATGAACACAATCATGGAAGGCAACATCTTGATCCTTGCACACCATCTAACGGTCCCAAATATCATAGTGGATCAACTCATTATCTGGGAACTACATCGTATAAATTGCCCCACTATGCTTACTACAATCAAGTGTGTGAAACCCGATGGGGTAAGTATGGCCAAGTTCTAATATTTCCAACTTGCAAGGATCCTCATCTTCCATTTATTAATCCTTGCCATCCTCAACCGATTAGTTATGGGGGATACCCCCCATTCTAATAACAAGCAGGTTTAATAACCATTTTTTATTTTTCTTTAATTTTTCAATTTTTGTTTTATCTTTTTGTCTTTCTAGTATTTTTGTCTTTTTATAAGTAATATCTTCTATTAATAAAACACTCATGTGGATCGTTGGTTGAGGTTTGCTCTATGTTATTAAGTCTCAAGTGAGCAATTATTTGGATAGTGAGCCCATTACACCCACTCATCCATTCTACAAATAAGAGGTTCTATTCGAGGGTACAGTGATATTCTTGACATTCTAAAAACTTAAAACTAATTTTGTGTTCATTGTACCGAGAATGAAGAAGGATGGATCAAGAGGAAATGATTACGGTGTGACATCAAGGGGACTTGTGGATTCTCTTTGGTGATGTCTATGGAAGTTATCATGCAATGTGGTTGTAGTAAGATCCTTGTAGATCTAATGAAAAATGGGAGTAAGAGTAATCAAATGGGCGCTCAAAAATCCAATGCTGTTCTAGGGGGTCCCACTGAAAAGACATGCACCCATGCCTAAAGGTTGGCAACTTCTCTGGATTCAGTATTAAAAAAAAAAGAAAAAGAAAAAGAAAACAAAGTGCCACAAAAAAAATCACTCCTCCCTTTAACAAAACACCAAGTGATCGTACACCTTGTTGTTATGGTACTCTCATAGTTTCTCATCATGGGATGAAACAATGCGATGTCACTAATTAGAGGAATGGACTTGGTCCTGATCTTGGAACAACGGGTTAATGACA
>MNCI01035328.1:0-29683 GCA_015680685.1 Gnetum montanum
ATTGTTGTCTCATTGATCACCTTCATCACGATTATTTCAATGACGACTTCTATGAGAACCAGCAAATGAAAAGGAATGTTTAGAATAAGATAAAGAGAATGGAGAGGAAGGTGGAATGCCACCGCCACCATTGTGTCTACCACCACTTTTTTGTTTATTACGAACCCCATGCTTAGATCCCTTGCCATTGCAATGCTTGCTCGAGTCCCTGCCTTGACTGTCACTTTTTCTTGAACATAGTTTATGAATAGTGGATCATAGGTTCAAGGCCACATCCTCATTACCAACAATAGGGGGTGGAGAGTCTTCATATTGAGAACCTTCAAAGGGAGGATCCTCATTGTCATCTTGATTAGTAGGACCAATGGGTTACTAAAGTGCTTCTCATGGTGCTTCTCCTGGTGTTGGTCTCTCCTACATTGTGTTTTAGTAGGATGGTTGCCTTTCTTGCATTACATTGGAGAATGTGTTTGGTAGACAATCCTAAGTTATAAAGTTTCATTCTAGTGGACAATATTGAGTTATAAAGTTCTAATTTAATATATGGTTTCAATTCCCACATCCCACATTTTCAAGCCATCTTCAATTCTCTAACTTCACTAGATTTCAAACAAAGAATAGGGAAGGAAATTATATCAAAACTTTATCAAAGGTTGCATGGAGAGAGTAACGAAAATTAAGTCCTAAAAATAATAATAAGAAAATCCCAAAATACATTGCATGCACTAAGCAACTATGATAAAAAGGAATGAGTGTAAATGCAACCTAAGGCATATAGCCAACATGATACCTTAGAAGAATTATAGATAAATATAACAATGCTTTTAGTGATTTTCTAAAATTGAAGCTAAAATTTTTTAATTACATTGACTAAGATCCTATGGATTTGTTAGACTAGTTTCAAAATTCCTTTTATGGAATTTGTTTTTTTTTTTTTTTTATTTCTCAAATCATAACTCAATTTTGCCCAATGGAATAAAACTTGTGTCTTGAACATAATATCATAAAAGAGTTGTCATTTCCTAATTGTAATTGTTGAAGACAAATATTATATCTCTTAACATTTGCACAATCTTGATGCAAATTTTTTCCCTTTCAACATTAAGCAATATTTCTACATAATTTGAAAACATTATGCTTGTTAAAACTACAAAACTTATATACAAACATGTGCTTTTTATAGGACTTTTCTTTTCATAGTTTTTTACTTGAAAAATATGTTGTGCATGTATAGAAGTAGGTTGACTATTGTTACTTTCGTGTACCATTTTCTTTGAAGTCTCACCGTATGATAATCTTAAATAAAGATAACTTATTATTGTATTTTAAAAAACACTTACACATATAAAACAAACATAACATATATCTAGTATAGCATCCTCACCATCATACCAAAAATCTTTATTACTTTTATATGTATTTGGCAAATGTTAATTTCTATCATGGCTATAAAAACAATAAGTTTGATCAACATTTCTATTTAATGAGTCATATTGTATATGACTCTATGATATAGCACTAGCAACAATATTGTGATAATATTGTTGATATCAACTTTCCCATGTTTGGCATGGGGTGGATAAGTTATAAGTTTTATATCATTGGGTCCTAGGCTTATATTTTATGATCATCAACAGTAGTAGGTTATTGAGACAACTAATACATGGAAACATGATGAGACTACCAATTGATTGGCTGTGAGATTTAGTAGATAAGTTACGGTAAAGATCCATTATCAATCCTCTAGCTACCCTAACTAGTTTGCCAATATGATCAAGAGTTACCATGATGCCTTGCTACGCTTTTTTTTTTAATTATTATACTTTTTATTTCCATAGATGTACTCTTAATTTCTTTTATCTAACTTAAATAGATACAATTGATCCTTTATTTTTATTTAAGTATCATTCTCCTTAATAAATCTTCATCTTCTATCCTAAGATTTGAACCTATGTATTTTTCATTAGGAAAACGAAATTTCCATTTCACTCTTTACATTTTACTTGAAACAACTTTCAAACAAAGATCATAAAACCTTGCGAAAATAAAAAGGACCTCTTCATTTGAGGTAATCGTGTCAAAGCTTTTTTTCCTGGGACGTGGTAGAGTTTCCAACAGCTGATTAATGTCGCACCACGTCACCGATGAGCTCGGAGAGAGAGATGGAATGTTTCTTCTCAAGTTTCCGTTTTCATGCCTGGAAAAGAGGGTAAACACAGCAGATTTCATGGAATGATGATTTTCCCTATGCCAGTGGAGGCATAGCGAAACTTGTAGCCATGCGCTGATCCGCAAACATGGTAACGTACAGGAGACATGCTAATTTTTCACTCTGTGAGAGCTGCATGCGGTGCATGGTTCCCCAAAGTTTTCTGCAGTAAAATCAATGCCAATTTCAGCCTGCAAACGAAACGTCAATGGTGAATACGCCACAAAATCTGGAAAATCTGTCATTCCTCTGCAAAACGCAGCAGCTTGTCGCTAAATCTCCATAGGAGGCTCGTGGAAAATGTTTCACCAGGGCGATGGCCACTGCCTTGCAGCAGTAGTACTGGCACTAGGTCCCGAACGCGTAGATTTCCCGGTTGTTAGCTATGCCATAGTTGGACGAGAGTTGTTTGGCATGTCCAGCTCTAGGGAAGCTCCGGTTTACACAGCGTAGATGCTCAATGCGATTCTCTCCGTCCTTGTTCAACCATGGTGTGGTGCTTGAATGGTCCGGCACCAATTGTGTCGTCTTTCCTGCTGCGTCTCATGTTTGTAGCCACCGATACCGTCGCACTGCAATCGAGTACCAGCACAAGATGATCCAGAAATTGAAGGCCAGGCAGCGCCGCCGTGGCGTTGTGATCACGGTGATTGATTACTAAGGTGCCTCCCTGCAAGATCCGTCGCAGAGCTTGCGTCCTCCGCCTGCGGATTTGCCGCCATGCTCAGATTTTGTTCTTCCTTTCGGACGTTTTTATTTGTTTGTTGCGCCGTGAAACAACGCTGGTTCCGATTTCCGCCCCAATGTTTTAGTGGCACGTGGGATGCAAACTCGGTTGCCGAGAGTTTACATATTTTGTGGGAAGTGCTTTTCAACTTACCAGCACAATCTTGATTTACACGTCCTTAATCTGCACATATTCTACTTCCTCTTGCGATTTTGCTTCTTGGATTTCTAACTTTCACTTTTTCCCAAGATGTTGTTCAAAACCCTTAAGAAGTTGGGCATAACAAATCTCCACGAAGAGTATGTTGTGGATGGATATGAGACTCAAAACTACTATCCCACTGAAACACAATGCAAACGAGATAGACTTCAAGAGAAGCTTCATGATGCTACGAAGGAGAAACATTTCACTAATCCTTTGTTCCTACTAGATCAAGAGGACAATGAGGATCCTCCCTTAGAAATTTCTCAACATGAAGATCCTCCCTTAGAAAGTTCTCGACATGAAGATTCTCCACCCCCTGTTATAAATGGAAAGCATGTGAACCTAACCCTGCGATCCACTATTCATAAATTAGGTTCAGGAAAAAGTGACAGTCAAGGTAGGGACTTGGGCAAGCATCACAATGATAAGGGATCTAAAGATGGTGATCGTAATAAGTGTAAGAGTGGTGGCAGACACCATGGTTGCAACGGCGGTCCACCTTCCTCTTCATCCTCTTCATCCAATTCTGAACATTCCTCTTCATCTAACAATTCTCACAAAAGCCACCGTTGAAATAATCATGATGAAAGTGATCAGCAAGACAATAATGATCATGAAGACCACCAAAATCGAAGGGGTGGCTGAAACCATCATCAACGTCATCAACGTAGTGATGATGATGAACCTCTATTGGCAACCCTAAGTATGCTCAACATTGCAAAGGTAGTTAAAATTCTAACCAGGCATATGAAAGATAGTTAGATCAAGTGCCTAGACATGAACAGTATTCCAAGATTTGAGCGGGGAGACAATTCTGATCCACAAACACATCTACAAGCTTTTCCTGATGCCTCTACCTTACAGAACATAGAGGATGAATGGCAGAAACTCAAGCTTTTCCCAAGGACACTCATCAAGGAAGTTAAGAGTTGGTATCAGTCCTTAAAGCCAGAATCTATCCATAGATGGAGTACCATGTTAGAGCTATTCAATGACAAATACTAGACGTACTCTAGAGTGTCTAATCTAAGAAGGAAAATCCAAGGTTGGAAACAAGGAGCACATGAACCCTTAGATGCTGCCATGGATTGATACTATTCACTTTTACACTGATGCCCTAGCCATGGTTATTCTCAGAGGGAACAACTTTGCCACACCATATATGGGCTCATAATAGAAACAAAAAGAACCCTTGGGATGTATGCCCAAGGAAGATTGCCTAAACTGAGAGCTCATGAGATCCAGAGGCTAATTGAGTAGATAGCAAAAGAAGTAGATGAGCTACAAAAAAGGGAAAGTGCTAAAGAGTATAATAGGGACCCTTCCATTAGAAAACAAGAGGTTTGATTTTGTGATAAGGAGGAGTCATCACTTGATGAAGTGGTGAAGAGGAAGACCTTGCCCATATAAAAATCTATTTCTAATATTTTGGCTAAGCTTGACAAATTATGAGACTCTTTGGACAAAAAATTTCAAATCTCTATGAAGATCGCTGAAGAATCCAAAAAGCAAAATAGTAATTGTAATCATAGGAGGCAAAAAAAGTTGAATGTGCCTATCAAAGAGGTAAGGGCAAAGCTACTACAATAGAGGAAGTTCTGGAGTCCAACTTTGATGATGAAACTAAATGTAACATCTATTAATATGAACATCTAAAAGGATGTTGCCCTGTGGTGTCACACTTACAAGAGTTTGGGGTGTACACATTGAATCTTCACATAGCACATAGGTAAGCACTAAGATGATTGCCTTATCCTCTCAAGGCAATTTAAGGCAATTCCACCAATAGCAACAAGCTTATTACCCAAGTGGAACTCCTCCACAACCATATGAATAATACCAATAGTGGTACCAACCACAATCCTGGGGAATGCCACCGCCAAGGTAGCATCTAGATCCATACAGGTATTATGTTCAGCAACCTGTCTCCCTTAGGATTTTTGCAAGTCATACATCATTCCAACATCACTATTACCCTCCAAAGTATCATCGAACACATTCACCATCTACTTGAGGGAAAAACCCATATCCATATCTGTATCATCCTTCACATCCCTTTGCACATACACCTCCACCTTCAACCTAGTTACCTCCTGCTCCATCCATGCAGGGTGAGATTCCTCCATAGCCATAACAATGAAATGCTACAAAGGTTGTACACTCACAACCTATTTTTCAACCAAGTGGTCTTGACAATTGATCAAGGAAAAGACCTTTCTTCTAACCTAACAGTCCTCTTCAATCCTTATAACCCAGTCCAACTGATCGTCCTACATCTCTAACACCCTCATCCTCTACATCAAATACCTTTGACTGTTCTTCAAACCAAGTGCCACCTTGGATTCTCACTATAATGTTAACTCATGTTGTTTTTGACTGGATCAAGGTTGACAATCTTCTTATAAAAAGATCTGACCTAGGAAGTCCACTCATTTATCTACTCAAGAGCCATGCAAGGCTCTTCTTGACTCTGGTTCTAGAGTTAATCTCATCTCCCATGACATATACAAGGCTTGGAGCCTACCACCTCTTAAGAAGAGCCACATTCATCTAGAATTAGCAGATCACTTGATTACTATCCCTCTTGGATTAGTAGAGGACATTGTAACCACAATTTGTGAGTGGCCCTATCCTGCTAATTTTTTGGTGATCAAGGTGGACAACTGCAAAAGTGACTTCTCCATCATTATGGGAAGATCTTGGTTAAGCATGGTCAACACAAAAATGGGTATAAGGGACCTTATCTTTAGAAATATCCAAGTAAAATAGACTAGGTAAGATTGGAAAAAAGTGTATTCCATGCATCGCGTACAGTGATAACAGGTGCAATTACATGAAAAAGATTTGGTCAATCAAGAGTACATACATTAAGGCATGCAATCGGTGTGTGCAAGAGATCAATTTTAAAAGTTGTCTATACGCAATAGCCACAAAACAGGAGGGCATCCAATAGTTAATAGCTGATTCAGATAGCAACACACTACGCATGGAGCCAACTAAGAGACTAACTTGTGCATATGTTGAAAGCATGGAAAAAATTGAACAAGTTCATTCCCAACTCTCTGACTAAGATGATTAATCCTATTGGGGAGAGTTGGAAATCCCTAATCACATCAAGAAAGTGCCTCCAGAGCTAAAAATTTTATTGGCTGGTATGGAGTATGCATTTTTAAAGAATGGTAAACCAGTCATAATTAATACCAAACTTACTCCTGAACAAAAAGAAAAGTTGTTGAAAGTGGTGAACAAATGGTTAACAACCTTTACTTGGTCATATCCTAAACTAACAAGAATTGATCCAATGATATGCTAGCATTACATCTACATTGACCTGGCCATGAAGCCTAGAAGGTAGCCACAGAGGCAGTTGAACCCCAAATTGAAGCAAATTGTCAAGGAGAAAATAGAGTAACTCCTCAAGGTGAGGTTCATCTATCCAATCATGGATAGTGAGTGGGTTAGCCCATTCATAATTTTACTAAAGAAGGATGGCAAATGATGGGTCTGCATTAACTTTAGGCTGTTGAATATGGCAACATTTAAAGATCACTTTTCTTTGCCATTTGTGGGTCAAGTGTTAGACACCGTATCAGGTCATTATTATTATAGCTTCTTGGATGGTTATAGTGGCTATAACCAAATCCAAATTTCACCAAAAGATTAAGCCAAGACAACATTCATGAGTCCTTGGGGAACTTTTGCAAATTGTAAGATGTCAATCGGTCTGTGAAATGCTCTTACAACATTGCAACACTTGGTTCTTAGTATCTTTCAACAGTAGATCAGTAGTGGTGTTGAAGTCTTCATGGATGACTTTTCCACCTATGAAGCTACCTTTGAGCATTGGACCAACTTGAGCAAGTACTAAAGAGATGTGTAAAGATAAACCTACGACTCAACTAGCAAAAGAGCCATCTCATGGTCCAAGAAGGCATTATGCTAGGGAGCTAAATTTTACAAAAAGGGATTGAGGTAGACTTAGAAAAAAGAGGGTCATCCAAGGAATAACATATCAACCAAAGACCATCAAAGATGTTCAATCATTCCTTGGACACACTAACTACTACCAATGATTCATAGATAATTTCTCTAAGATCGCAAAGTCATTGGTAGAGCTTACAGAGAAAGATGCACCTTTCATCTAGACCAAGGAATGTGAACATGCATTCCAACAATTGAAGGAGAAACTCATAGAAACATTGATGAAAATCAATTTGTCAAGGCTCTAATATTAGACCCTCAATATTAGGTACGCGATATCGTGGCCTGACTAATGATATTGGATACATGATATCGGAACCTCTGTGTAAGCCTATAAATACACATTTGGACACATAGAAAAGGAAGTTGTTTTTCTCAGTAAGTGTAGAATAGAGTCTTTTTTCATTTCTTATTTCCTCTCAACCCTTTCTCCTAGTGCATGTCCATAGTGTGATGATTGTAATTGTACGGCACCTTTATTAGAGTGTGATGTACTTAGACATGCACATGACCAAAAATAAAGATCAAGATTATCTCATCATTGCAACATTCACTTAGTTTTAGTTGTTTAATTGTTATTGTTATTTATTGCTTTCTTAGTTAATATCTCTTCACCCTCCTTTACTATTCCTATCATTAATCGCAGAATGAGTATGACTTAATCATGAGCAATTAAGTGGGACTACTTGGTATCCCAGTAGTGTACATAGGACATGTGCTTGGTAATCCCAATAGTAGTACATGAGGTCTAAGATGTGTATGGATGACATCCCCAAAAGAGCCTAAAGTGCTTCATTTGCTAAATTGTTAAAGCCACCAACCCCAAGGAAAAGTGCTGGTAAGACACTAGAGCCAGAACAAGAATAGATGGTGGGGCCTACTACAACTCAAACTGTAGGGCCTAGCCAACTCCCAAGCACAAGGCCCAGTCAACAGCAAGAAGCAAGACCCAGCATGAGCCAACAAGACCAACCGCTGCAACATTATCAGCCATCAATGAGCCATCTGACGGCTGGAGAATTCGTGATGATGCCATGAGACAGTCAGTTGGATAATTCGTGATGATGCCAATCTCTTTCGGGTCATCGACGACGTCGTAAGATCCATGGTTTCTATATATCGCACATGGGGTGAAGTGTCCATTCAAATAGGAGGAGGGGAGACACATTGATCACAATAGATTTTTGGGAATGCTACATCTTTCCAAGTATAATTAGAAATAGTGAAGGGGCCATAGTAGTGGTCATGCAACACCAAGATGCAGTAGGAGTGGAAGAAGTGATCACAAACCACATCAAAGAGTCATTCAATGTCCCTGTTGTGCCACTAATGGATTTCACAAGAGCACGTGATGCTCAAACTCTAGCTGGTCCCTTGATGACTCCTGCGAAGCATGAGGATGTCCTTGATCAGTTGCTGCAAATAGGACAAGTGATGACGTCCTTGTTCAACATCCCACAAGATGTCATAGCAACTCAATTAGACCTCATCTCCACCAAGGGAAAGCTGGTCATGGTAGAAATTAGGACCAAGCATGCAGAGGCAGAGTTGGAAAGACTCCAGGAGAGGCTCATCGCCTTGCAAGCTACACAACGAGACCCATCTCAATTCATTCCCATAGACCAACTAGATTCTTTTAGGATAGAGCAACTCAATAAATTATTGGTGGACAATAAAAGAGTGGTGGAGGAGAAAGAGAAGGTTGATTGGGATGCTTCCAAGGCACAAGCACAAACATATGTGCATGCCAAAGCACTCAAGGCCTTGCAAAAAGAAAATAAATAGCTTGCCACAGACAATCTTTGATTGACCACTATGGAGAAACAAAAAAATGTTCTTGAAAAAAATTTTCAGCAACTACAAGAACAATTGGTCAAGGTCAACTAGGACATGAATCGCTTGGCTAGAGAGAATTGAATCCTCTTAATGGATGAAGTATGTGCAATATGTCAAAAGATGGCCATTGAAATAAGTGCATGGTAAAACAAGGCCAAGCGACATGAAAAATTAAAAGAACACTTCAGAGATCAGGTGGGGATGTATAAGCAAGTCATCGAAAAATAGATCCATATGGCCAAAGCCCACATTAATACCTTCAGTGCTCAACACGCTGACTGGTGGGTCATATTGGACACATATGCATTCACCCACCAAGAAGAGCTTAAAAGCCAAGACCTACAAATACAAGATCTTATAGAATACATGGAATTAGCAAACCTATGGTATGCCAACCTAGCCATGTTAATAGCAGGATGCCCGAGAACAGAGCTGGAGAAGCAGGTAGCTACCACCTACATAAAATATGAAATGGAATTTGCTGAGCACAAGAAGACACTGTAGAAATTAGAAGTGGAAAATTCTAAATTAGAGGTGATCAAGTCTAGCTACCAAGGACAAAAGAATGTTGTGATAGACTTGGTTCAATAACTTATAAATTACTAGGAGTACAAGGATAAAGCTAGAGCCTATGAAGAGAAACGACGGCTATTTGCGGCTTGGTATGTCAAGGCCAACCAAATGTTCCCACAACTACCATGTCTATGGGAAGTGCCAACTTCATCAAACATTGGAGCATTAGCATGGATGACACAGGATCCCTGAACTAAGGAGGAAAAGCTCCAAGAATTTCTTCAAGGCCATTGATTTCCAAAACTTGGAGTCCAAGATAAGGGGAAGAGACCCATGAAGGAACCACTATCACCAAGAACCACATGAGTTCCAATAAATTTTTATCTTGTTAAAATTGTGTGTCTATGTCCCAATTTTATTGTATTCAATTCTCAACTACGACAAGAATAAACCCCTAGTTAGTCAATAATCCCATACCTATCCACTGTGTAATCAATTGAACTTGTTCTCATTTTGTTTGACTCAAGGACAAGTTTTCATTNTTGTTATTTATTTCTTTCTTAGTTAATATCTCTTTACCCTCCTTTACTATCCTTATCATTAATCATGGAATGAGTACGACTTAATCATGAGCATTTAAGTGGGACTACCTTGTATCCCAGTAGTGTACCTAGGACATGCGCTTGGTAACCCCAACAGTAGTACATGAGGTCCAAGATGTGTATGGATGATTATGGATGGATGCTCATCGCATTATTCTAGCTTAGACTCTCTTCACCCTTTCCCCATTAGCTTAAACAAAGTTATTTCCATTTTCTCTAGGAGTAGCACTAGTATAGGACCACATCATACACATCACTCTGGACTAAACCATACGTGATAAAGAAAATACTAGTCTAGGTGGGAAGACAGCAAACTGCAATCAACGTATAACTATCTAGATACCACAACTAGCCCATCTATGGAGTTCAACTGGATTGTGTGTGAATGATCGTATTCATATGGCTGAGTGTAGGGGTACCTCGCCACTCATCAAACACCAATCCTACAAGCACCAGACTAGTCAAGAGCCTTTCATATCATGATAGATGCATCTAACTATGCTTTTGGAGTAGTGCGCATGTAGATGGATGATAAGAAATGTCCATACTATATTCACTACATGAGTTGAAGCATTGTGGAAGCATAATTAAATTACACCACCACAGAGAAAGAATTAATGGTAGTGGTGTACACTTTGAAAAAGTTTAAGCACTATGTGCTTGGCTACAAAGTATTTGTGCACACAGACCATAATGCAATTTTCTTCCTCATGAACAAGCCAACAATGAGCCCTCGCATCATACGGTGGCTTGTGATCTTGTAGGAATTCAATCTTACTATGGTAGATCGGCAAGGGATTGAGAATGTGGTTACTGACCACCTCTCTTGCTTAAGATGGGATAATGAAGAGGAGGAAAGCCTGCTCTCTAATCAATTTTTAGACGAACTTCTCTTTACAAGAGTAATAAGTGAACAAACGCCTGCAAAGGCAACGTTGTATAATGGCATCCTCACATATCTTCTCGCTCAGGAGATGTCACAAGACTTAGATTTTAGAAAGAAGCTACAATTTCTTCATCAGGTCAAATACTTTAGGGAAATCAACAGATACCTTTACACGGTGTGTTCCAATGGCCTGATTCATTGGTTTGTCCTTAATGAAAATCAATACACATTCTCCAAGATGCTCACTAAGGGCCTTGTGGAGGCCACTATGCAAGGAGAAGCATGGTCATAAAAATATTAATGGTAAGATACTATTAGCCTACATTCTTTAGGGATGCCCACCAATTTGTCAAGTCTTGTGAATGTTGTCAACGAGATGGGGGGATGACTGCTTGCATAGAAGGTCCTCAATACTGGATTCAACTATTGGAAGCTTTCAAAATATGAGGCATTGACTTCATGGGTTCCATCACACCCATGTTTAATAGAAAGGCATATATTATAGTAGCAGTTGACTACTACACAAAATAGGCATAAACAACAATTGTTACTAATTGTACATCATCCATTGCTGCCATATTTATACAATAACAAATTGTGAATAGGTTTGGGATGCCACACTCACTAATTTATAATAATGGAACTACCTTCATAGGTGCCACATTTAGAAAGTTAATGCAATGCTTGGGGGTAGAACCTAAATTAAGATTTTCTTACCACCCCCAAGCCAATGGTCAAGTAGAGGTAACCAACTAGGAGATTACAAAAATACTAACATGAACCATTAGCAAATATAGGAAGGATTGGAGCACAAAACTTAATGATACTCTCTAGGCTTATCATTCAACTTGGAAACGTCCTATTGCCTATTCTCCCTACAAGTTAGTGTACAAAAAAATTCCAATATTCTTCATCTAATTTAAGCTTCGTACACTCTCAACAACTTGTGATCTAAATCTTGACCTCAATCTAGCACAAAAAGAGAGATTGATCAACTTGAATGTGCTAGATGAAAATTAATTAGTGACCCTATTCTTGAATGAGGTAAATAAGGCATTCAAAAAGCAACTTCATGACCTCAAAATAAAGAAAGTAAAACTACAACCAGGCGATAAGGGTCTCTACTAGAACCCCACACATGTATTGTCACAAGACACAGTGTTACGGTTGCTGTTTACTAATGATGGTCTGTGCTTAATGTTGTGATTGTCGATGTCTAGTTTCTATTTTTGAATTTTGATGTATGATAACTTTAACATGGTTTACTTTTCATAGAACAAGCAATGAGTTCACATCATCCACCCATCCGATCAACTCTATGATTTTCCTTGTTCTAGGAATTTAGGATCCCTTCCATTAAAGAAACTTTTAATCAATTAGTGACCTTGGTAGTTCTAGAATTAGGAAGGATTCAAAGGTTTGAAAAGTATGTGACTTCAAGGGAACTCAATACTCTTTGTACTCTTCTACTTGCTTGAGTGCTTGAGTGTTTTTCATGGACTTCTTATCGTTCCATACCATCTACTGAAAGGAAGTTGAATAAGTCTTTGCATGGTGTGGTTTCCATCCAAAAATTATTTAAAAATGATGGGAATTCAAAGCACACCCCTTAAACACAAATATTTCCTTGCATGGTATGGTTCCCATTTCAAAAAAAAACAATGAGAAAATTTTCTCATACCACATGGGGAGTTTTTGCAATTTTTCAAAGCTCAAAATCTTCCAAAACTCATAACATCCCAACCATTTGTCCAAATCATTCCATTTTCTTATCGTGCACTTACCAGAGGTAAGATCTTGTGAGGGCCGAAAACCTTAAGGTTTCTAATGAAAATCGGTAAAATGTTTTTGGAAATTTGTCTAACTCCTCCAAAAGGTTAATAACCTTAACCACATATAAACATCAACTGTTTCAAGAGTTAAACCTTCCAAAAACCTCTAGGATGATTTATTAATAATAACACATAAGTAAAATGATAATTGAAGTAATTAAATCAGCCATAATCACAACTTAGCCAAGTGTAACTATCCTTAAGAGATAAAGGTATCTCAATTGCTTTAAGGTTATATAATGATTACTAATCCATGGTATCATTGTGATTACAAATGGCACCTAGATAGAAATTTCTGTAGGAAGGAGAATCCTTGCAGCCATAGGAGAAGTGGTCCAGAGTTGGAAGGGGTCAACAAGAACAAGGCCAAGAACTACCAAAGGCAACCCATGCAACGGGACCTCTTAGTGAGGAGCCCAAAGTGGAATCTATCTGCTAGATTCTAGAAGAAGAAGTGTCTACAGAATAATCACATTGAGGAAAAGTAGTTAAACTCGTGCCAAGGCTTGAGGTCACTTTGACTCAAGCCTACCTTGATATCATCAAGTCCTGAGAAATTTAATGATCCATTTTTCAAGAGATCAACTTTGGGCCATTTTGGGAGAAAGCTCCAAAGGATGTCAAGACATAACTACAAGCCTCTCCCATGTGGCCAGTCATCATGTCCAATGGGGAATGGTACATGGAAGAAACAAATCTCTTATGAAGAGCCAAAGGCTAGGGTCTATTGTCAAAATCAAGGATGTTCAAGTGTACTACTCAACAAAAGCTATTGCACAAGCACTTAGGTTACCTAATACCAGAACATAGTTGGTAGAACTGTCCACAAAAGGTGATCCTAAGGCCAAGAGGAAGTGGACCTAGCAATGCTATGGGGTTGACTGTAAGGAGTATGGTGCACTCACATTGGTAGAGTGAATTTATTTTAAGATTATAGCCTATCACCTCAACCCAATTGGGAGGCCAATCAAAGTAACTACCTTCTCCTCTTGAGCATGCACCACTCTAAGCTAGAAATTTCTTGTCAACCTTTCACAGCTAATCTACTTAGAGATCGAGAAGCACTTCAAGGAAAATGCACATGAAAGGAAGACCTTGCCCTTTCCATGCCCCATCTAAAAACTTTCCAAAAGGGTAGGCATTATTCGCTATTCCAATGATACCCTTAAGTATGCTCCTTTGGCCTCATGGTCAGAGATCATGAAAGACAAAACGTCAGTGACAACCTAAGAAGATGAATAGCCACCACCACCACCCACTCAGGAAAAAACAAGAGAAACATGTAAGAATGAGTGGGGCAAATCCATCTATGTATCAACCAACGATAAGTCACCTTAGTGAGGTGGCTAGAACAGTTAGCTAGATGAATGCAACTGTCTACAAGGTTATATCCCAATGCTCGAGAGGTGACAATTTCTTTATCACAACACCATCTATTCCCAAAAGTCTCTGGGAATGTTGCCACTTTCTCGGTATGTTTTGAGGAAGTCAAAGGGGTAACTATCTTGATGATGCAATACCATGGGTAGGAGACAATGACTAAAGTGGTTATTAACCATGTCACAGAAGCATTGAATGCACTACTAGTGTTTGTACTAGACATATCTACACTTCAAGATGTGTAGATGTCCACAAGCATATTCAACAGAAAGTTAAATGCAACCCAACATGAAAAGTTGCTGGAACAACTGGTAGGAACTGGGCAACTGACTCCAGACATATTTGATCTTCTGGAAAACATCATTGCAACCCAATTGGAGCTACTGAATGCAAGGGGAAAATGCATTACTTTGGAGGGGCAACTAGAAATGCCTCAAGAACAAAATTAATGCCTGGCTATGAAGGTTGCCAAACTTCATACATGACTTGCAGATCCTATGATCCTTAGCCTAATAATAACAAGAGATGAACCTTTCAAATAGCTTTAAGAATGATTCTAAAAGGCTAAGGAGGAGGCAGTAATAGCCATCTTCAAATAGTTCATAGCTGAAGTTGAAACATATTCAATCCAAAAGGACTTGAACCAAATGTGCCAGGAGAATGAAACCTTGATCGCACAAAATCATTGCCTGCAAAATGTTGATGCTTAGAAAGATCAAATGCAAGAATTTATTCATCAATAGCAGGAGCAGCTTGCTAGGATAAATAATGAACTAAGGAAATTGGCCATAGAAAATTCAAATCTATCAATGGAGGAAGTATGTGCCTTATGCGAAATGTCTATCATTGAAATTTCCACCTAGAAGAATGAGGCCCTCAAATTTGAGAAAGTGAAGAATCGCTACAGGGACTAGGTTGGCCTATAGAAAGAAGTTAATGAGAAACACATCTAGATGATGAAGGAAAAGATGAATGAAGCCCTCCAGAAACTCCAACAAGGAAGAAAAATGTGGTAGCCCATCATTGATAAGATCGATGTGTACAATAAAGTAGAGATTCGCTTAAAGGAGTTGTAGATCGAGGAGATGACAGATCTCTTTTATGCAAACCTAGTAATGTTGACTATCAAAAAATCATTGTTAGCATTAGAAAAACAAGTGGCTAGCTCATATCTATTATACAAGGCCGAGTTCAAGCCCCACAATGACACCAAGTAGAAGCTTGAAACTGCTAACGCTAAACTTGAAGTTCTCAAATCATAGTTTAGAGATCAAAGATTAATTGCTAAAAACCTAGCTAAATGGATGAATGACCACCAAGATCTAAAAGACACAGTCAAGGCATTTGACATTGAATACAAATAGTTTGCTACCTAGTTCATCAATGCTAAGGAGCTATTTCTAGCAATCTCATGTCCTTGGGATGTGTCCATTCCAACCCACATTGGGAAAGCTATGGAGATAGGGCATGATCCTAGGAGTAAGGAGGAGAAAATGAAAGCATTGCTAGATGCTTTCTGCCTCCTACTTGAAGTCACAACAATAGTAGGATAGCCATAGCCACCTCAACCATTGCCCATGCATGAAGCCAGTGAAGGTTCCTTGAAGCCTCAGGAGCCACCACTACCTAGGATTGTTTGATCTTCTCCAAAAAGCTTCACACCATCAAGAAACATGCTATCTAGTTTTGAAGAGTTGAGTCATGGTGTTCAATTTTGTGTCCTAAACACCATCATTCTTTATAATGTGTTGATCCATACACTCGAGCATTCCATTTTTTGTTAAGTCAATTGGTTTGTTTTGTTTGAAGAAAAGTTAGTCAATAATCCCATAACTTCTCAATCTTGTAAAAGAACTCAAGGACAAGTTTTCATTTAGTCATGGGGGTATGATGAGTCACATTCAGTTGGCTGCATCAATGAGGACTCATCAACACAAGCTCATCGACTAGGCCTCATTAACGAGGCCTAGTCGATGCATCTTACCATGTGTTAATGAGGCCCTATCAATGTACTGGAAATTTTCAACTATAAATACATGTCTACAGCCACATTTTTGGCAAGTAGAGATTACAATTGCAGCAAAGCTCTTGTAGTTTTTCCATTTGAAAGTTAGAATTTTTTTCCTGAATGCCTGCAGCAAGAGCCATTAAGTGTATGGATCTTTATTCGAGCATTGTTGTACCTGAGCACAATAGTGTGTGCAATAATAAAGATGAGCTTTCTGATAAACCTTGCAACACTTTGGATAGATTAGCTATTTTATTTATGCATTTAATGTCCTCAATTATTTGTTAAATGCTTCCAATTATTTATAAAATGTTTTCCAAAATTCAAGTTAATAAAGCAATTAAGCTAGATAGATTAAACACATAAGTACGATCGCTTCAAAAATAACACATATTCACTTGGTAATCCCAGCAATGTTATTGCTTGGTACACCCACTAGCATAGCACTTAATTGCCCAACAATGGATACATGGGTTCAAGATGTGTACAGAAAGTGGGACTGGATGCTTATGCTAGGATTAGTTAAATGCTAGTTAATAGCTAGATTTCAGTGTTGATTCATCCTCAAACTATGAGGGTAGCAGTAGTAGCAACAAAAAGTTCAAGATGTTCATCAATCACCAAGGCTTTGATACAATGCGCACCTTGGCTTATCACATGTATGATTTGTTTTGTGATAGAGGGCTTGAGGTGCTTTTGGACAAAGAAGAGTTGCAAAGTGGCAAGAGATTTCCTTTGGCCATAAAAGAAGCCATTGAATATTCCAAGGTTGATGTATGTATATTTTCCAGTGGGTTAGCAGAGTCTGTATGGTCTCTTGAAGAACTGGAAATGATGGTAGACAAATACAAGATGGATAAATCAAAGCTTATTCCCATCTTTTATATGATGTAAAATCCTATGATGTTTTAACATTTGCATGGAGCTTTCGGGTATGGCTTTTAGAAGAAGATTATAGATAAAAATAGGTATGCCACCCAAAAAATCTATAAATGGAGACAATCTCTATACAAGATTGTTGACATCACAGGAGAAGAAGGCAAAGGGTGAGTGATTTCAACCCCTCAAAAGTTTTCTTTTAGTTTATCAAGGTTTGTGCATGCTTAATTTTTGGTTCATTAGGAATGCTGCTGATCTTGGGATATTAAGATAATTGATTTCAGAAGTAGTTTTAGGCTTTAATGTCAAAGTCTTCATGGATGGATGCCTGGTCTACAGTAGTTCCTTAATTTTTTTTTTGACAGTAGCAAACTTGGCTAGTATTTTAAGTTTAATTGCAAAAAATTATATTAGATTATAGCACTGTTTCAAAATTAAATGTTTCACAATCCCCGGTAAATAAAAATGTTTGAATTAATGTTTTAAGGTTGTTATCATTACTTCGCAACATTTCATATTTAATAAATATCCATAGTTTGTTTTCCTCTTTTTACTTCTACTCTACAGATAGCAGGGTTCAATAACTAGTTTGAATCTATATATGATGTTTGGAACCAAAGTGTTACTTCTATTATCAAGAATTTACTTCTTAATTGATTTAGCTTTTTTCTCCTTTTGTTGCCATTTTATCCAAGAAATGTTGTAAGGCAATTGTTAACATGATACTCTAGGAACTTGATGTTGGGTTGCTTGATGTTTCCAGTAATATAGTTGGAAGACAAGAAGAGTTACTAGTATGAAGCATGAAATAATGAAATGCGATCACAATAGATGTGGTGTAACTTTAGTGGAAATAAGTGGTATGGGAGGCATAGGGAAAACCAATTTTGCAAAACAACTTTATAATGAGATTTGTCCTCAATATGAGAGATGTTGCTTTATAGCAAACATAGGGGAACTAGTGAGAAATATGGTGTAAATGAAGTTTATAAACAACTTATTAGTAACCTTTTTAGATATGATCCCAGAAACACCAAAATGGAAAGAAAGAAACTTTTAAAGATTAGATTGAAAGACGCAAAAAATTATAGTAGTATTTGATAATATTTACAGTAAAATTCCTTTGAGTACATTGTTTATTGAAGATGTTTCTCTAGATCCAAGTAGCATTATTATTGGAACTAGCAAGGANATAAATATTATCAAATACTACTATAATTTTTTGCGTCTTTCAATCTAATCNAGAACTAGCAAGGAAAAGGATGTTTTGAAGCATGACCCTAGAGTTTCTTTGTATTGTAAAAATTTGATTTCACTGTAACTCTCAAATTTAGACTTTCATAACTCAAATAAATTATTTTCCAATATGCATTTGGAGGAACTGGCAATGTGATGAATGAATTTGATGCACTGATTAAAAGTATTATTGAAAAATGTCATGGCATACCATTAGCATTGACTTTACTTGGTAGCCAACTTTACATGAGAGAGATTAAATTCTAGAAAAAATTATGGAATTCTCTAAAAGATTCTTTGCACTACTTTTCTCAACCCAATGAATGCAGTTACCTACAAGGTCAAATTCTAGTGCCCGAGAGGTAATGGTGTCTCTCTTGCAATAATAGCAATTTCCAAAAATCTCTAGGAATGTTGCTACCTTTTTGATGTATTTAGAGGATGGCGAGGGGGCAACTATCTTGGTGATGCAACACTAAGGGAAAGATATAGCAGTGGAAGTGGTTACTGATCAAATCTCCAAAGAACTTAATGCACTTGCAGCATCTGTACTAGACATTTCTACACTCAGAGATATGCAAACATCCACAAAAACCATTAGCAACAAATTGAATTCAACCTAGCACAAGGAGTTACTAGACCAACTGGTGGAAATCAAGCAATTGATTCTTAATATCTTTTATTTTTTGAATAACATCATCGCAACCTAATCAGAGCTACTAGAAGGGAAAATGCATCATTTTGGAAGGGCAACTCGAAACGACTCAAGCGCAAAACCAACACATAGCCATAGAGGTTGCTAAATTAAAAGCCCTCCTTACTGATCCTACACTCATCAACCCTACACTAACAAGAGATGAAGCTTTTCAAAAACTTCAAGATAGACTTAAACAGGTTGAAGCAGGGATGGTGATGGCCATGTTTGACTAGTCTATGGCTAAGGCCAAGACATATTCAGTTCAAAAGAACTTAGTCCAAAAGTGCCTAGAGAATAAGATGTTGATCATAGAGAATCATCACCTACAGAATGTTGATGTGCAGAAATAGTAGATGTAAGAATTCATCCATCAACAGTAAGAGTAGCTAGCCATGGTAAACACTAAATTGAGGAGATTGGCATCTGAAAATAGAAATCTCTCTATGGAGGAAGTTTGTGCCTTATGCCAAAAATTTATGATTAAGATTACTACTAGAAAAAATGAGGCTCTCAAATTTAAGAGAGTCAAGAACCACTATAAAGATCCAGTTGGCCTATAGAAGGAAGTGTTGATGCATAAAATTTGGACACACCAACACTAGGAAAGAAAACTTGTTTGAGGAGACTATTGCCTAAGGCACCTCCTGTATGGGTATAGAAACCCAGGAATAGTCTCAACTAGAAAGGGATATATGATGTTTCAACAAAAGGGTAATTAAACTAAAAGTCAAGGAATTTGAATTAAACAATTGTCTTGAAATTCAATACTTCATGAAAATATAGTAGGTAACTAGAAAATTTAAATTTTTCCCTGGTTCCCTACTACTACCATTAGGAGATGGAGAGAGAGAGAGAGATCTGTAGCAGTCATCAACCATTATTGTTCGCAATTGTTGGGTGTTATTCACGTGCCTATCACATGCTTCCATGAAGAGAGAAGAGCAAGATCACCTATTGCACACCCCTGTTGCTGGTTCTACACCATTGCTACCACCCTTGGACCAATTTCAGATGCCAATGCCCATTGTTGTCAATGCCTACTATCAAGAGGGGCTCTAATGCATGTTGTAGGCTAACATGTCTACCAGGAAAAACTATTGCCAAGAGAGCCTCTATCATTTGCACACATAACAATGCACCACCAATCACCATGACGTGCCTCCAACACATAAGTGCTATATGCTACTATCACATGTCAGTGAAAGGAAGGTTGCTTAGTGAGAGAGAGGGAACTCCAATCCCACTACCTACAATCGCAATCACCAGCACCATGCAATCTACTACTATGTGTTATACTACTGCCTTGACCGAGAGGGAGGAGAGAGAGAGATGTTGTCACTATTTCATCTACCATTGCCACCTGCCTATCATGTGCCTACCACTAACAAGAACCTTTAACATGTCGCTGCTAAGACCCACGCGTACTGCTACTAGTCGCTACCATGTCAGTGATTGTTAAAGAATTATAGGCTGCTGCTGCTAAGAGAGGGACATCCAGTGATCTACCTCATGTTCTTGTCTACTGGTAGGAGAGGGGAACACCCCAATGATCTCATGTAGCAAGTCATGGCCTTCATTTATAGCTGCTCACCGTCGATTATGCCACATCATCCACCACTTGGGACATTACATAAGTTTCATAATGCTTGGCATCAACACACCATGTCTGCACGTAACTCTTGTAACCACCACCATCAGTTACACCATCCCACATCTATATGTAACTTCCATAACCTTCACTATCAGTTATGCCACCTATGTAGCCATTATGTAACCCACATTCAACACCACCTGGGCCATTACATCCATGCCATCATGGCATGGCAATGTAACCACCACCATAAGCTCTCCATTATGAATTGGGCTTCAAGACGCACTTGGACAAATTAACTTTCTTTGTGCTTGGTGCTAGGGGATTAAACTTGTTGATCATGGCCCCAGACCTAGCATGGGTGATGTTGGCATCAGCACTTGACCCCCAAACTAGAAATTGCATGCAAGTGCAAGGAACAACATGACCATAGAAATCTTAAAAGAAGACATAGAAGACAAAGAACAAAGTTAGGACTCAGGTAAGGACCACCAAAATTAGAACTGGGAAAAGAAGGTTTAGGATTCTGATAATGAAAATGATAATATTCAGAAAATATGAAATATTAAATTTTTTTAAAAAAAAGTAGAAAATAAAGGGTTTGGAGATGAGGGTTTTCAAAAGAGAGCATATGAAAATAAGATTCAAGGGAAAAAATAGTTTTGAAGTAGGAACAAAACAGGATTAGGAACAAGAAAAATCGATATTTTAGAAAATGGAAATACAAAGGTTGAAAAAAATGGCACTACTTCTAATACCAAAAATGGTGTTGATGCATAAAATTTGGATGCACCAACACCAAGAAAGAAAACTCGTTTTAGAAGACTATTGCCTAAGGCATCTCCTATATGGGTACAAATACCCAAGAATAGTCTCAGCTGGAGAGGGCTATGTGATGTTTCAAAAAAAAGGTAATTAAACTAAAAGTTTGGAAATTTAAATTGAAAAATTATCTTGAAATTCAAGACTTCATGAAAATACAATAGGTAACTAAAAAATTTAAATTTTTCCCTGGTTTCCTATTACTACCGTCAGTTCGTGTCATTTGGAGAGGGAGAGAGATCTATAATAGTCACCAACCATTGTCATTCGTGGTTGTCATGTGTTGTTCACGTGCTTGCCATGTGTCATCATGAACAAAGAAGAGAAAGATCGCTTGTCACACACCCTTGTTGCTAATTACACACCATTTCTACTACCCCTAGACTAGTTGCAAATGCCAATGCTCATTGTTGTCAATGCTTGCTACCAAGAGGGACTTTGACGCCTATCGTGGGCTAACACATTTATCAAGAAAGACTATTTCCAATAGAGCCTCTGTCGTTCGTGCACACAGCATTGCACCACTAGTCACCATGTTGTGCCTCTAACACATGGGTGCTATCTGCTGCTACTGCATGTCAAAGAAAGGGAGGTTGCCTGGTGAGAGAGAGGGAATTTTGATCCCACTACCTACGACCACGATCACCTTCACCACATGATCTGCTATCGCGTGTTACACTACTTCTTGGACCGAGAGGAAGAAGAGAGAGAGAGATGTCACCACTATTCCATCTACCATCACCACTTACCTGTTGTGTGCCTACCACTAACAAGAACCTCTAACATGGTAGTGCACTTACACTTGCCACTACTGGTCGTTGTCGTGATGATGATTATCAAAGAATTGCAAGCTACTACTACTAAGAGGGGGATGTCTAGTGATTTACCCCTTGTTCTCATCTACTGGTAGGAGATGGGAAGGCCCCAATGATCTCTTGTAGCAAGTCACGACCTTTCTTTATAGTCACTCATCACTGGTTACTCCATGTCGTGCACAACCTAGGCCATTATGTAACTTTCGTAATGCCTAGCATTGCCACCCCACATCTGCATGTAACTCCCATAATCACCATCGTTGTTTATGCCATCCCATGTCTACACATAACTCCCATAACCACCATCATCAATTAGGCCACCTCTATAGCCATTATGTAACCCACGTTCAACACCACTTAAGCTGTTATGTCCACACCATCATGGTGTGGTAATGTAACCACCGCCACAAGCTTGCCATTATGAATGAGACTCCAAGATGTGCTTGTACAAATTAACTTTCTTTATGCTCGATGCTAGGGGATCAGACTTGTTGATCATGGTTCCATGCCTAGCATGGGCAATGTTGGCATCAACAAGAAGCTAAATGAAATACACATTTAGATGGCTAAGGCAAAAGTTAATGAGACCCTCCAACAACTTTAATAAGGAAAAGAGGTGTGACAACCTGTCATTGATGGGATAGATGCCTACAATAAAACAAAGATTCACATGAAGTAGTTATATATTGAAGAGATGATAGAATACATAGAGCTTGTTAATCTCCAATATGCAAATTGGGCAATGCTAACTGCCAGATAGCTATGATTAGAGTTAGAGAAATAGATGGTCAGCTTGTACTTGCTATATGAGGCAGAGTTCAAGCACCACAAGGAGACCAAGTAAAAGCTTAAGATTGCAAACACTGAACTCAAAGTTCTCAAGGTAAGATTTACTAATCAAAGATCAATTGCTAAGAACCTAGTTAGAAGAATGAATGATTACCAAGAACTACATAATGCAATTAGGATATTTGATATCGAATGTAAATAATTTGCTACCTAGTTTATCAAGGTCAAGGAGTTGTTCCCAACAATGCCATGTCTTTGGGATGTGCCCATTCCACACATTGGAGAAGCTGCATGGACTATGCATGATCCTAGGAGTAAGGAAGATAAGATGAAAGCATTGTTAGATTCTTTTTATCTTTCACTAAAATTTGTAGCTGTAGCAAGACAACCACAATAGCCTCAACCACCATGTGTGCTTGAAGCAGGAGAAGGTCCTTCAGGACCTCAAGACCCTCCACCACCTGGGATCATTTAATCTTCTTCTTCATCTTCACACCATCAAAGGGATTGTGTTTGTCAAATTTTGTCTTGGTATTAAATTTTTTATTCTTGAACACAAGAAAATTTTGTAATGATTGTATACCCATGCACTTGGGCACTTAGTGTTTCTTTGTGTTTGTCGTATATCTATCATTAGTCAATAATTTCATATCTTCCAAAATTTTTAAAGAACTCAAAGATGAGCTTTCATTTAGTTGTGGAGGTATGATGAACCATAAATTAGTTATGCCAACTGGGCCATGTCGATGCATGATTTGATGCATTGATGTGGCCTTGTCAACGTAGTATCTATTTTCCCTATAAATACATGCTCACCCACCGTGTTTATGGAATCCTTTGTAATAGTTGTAGCAAAGCTCTTACAGTTTTCTTACATGAAAGTTAGAATATTTTTCTCTAAGTGCCCACAATAGGAGTTGAGTGTATGGATCTTTATTCGAGCACTATTTTACCTAAGCATACAAGTGTGCGACAATAAAGATAAGGTTTTTTATAAACCTTGTAGCACTTTGACATAGATTAATTATTTACTTATGCATTTACTATTTTTTGCAATTTCCTTTAATGTTTCAAGTAATCAAATAGTTAATTAAGGTAAATTAAGCTAGGTTAAATAATGATTAATTAGGCACATAAGTACGACCACTTCAAGCATATGCTTGGCACTTGGTAATTCCAGTAATGCTTAATGTTTGGTAACCCAATAGTACTAAATGTGTTCAAGATGTGTACAGTAAGTGGAAATGGATACTTATGTTAGGATTAGCTAGGAGTAGCTCATTAGATTAAATTATCAATTAAATTATTTTATTTTATACATTTTTCTCATCCTTAGGTAACTTAAAACAAAAAAAATAAAAAATGATAAAAATCATATGCCTCAATTGCACTTAACCATACCTTTGTATTTCCTAAGTGTAATTGGGAAGACAATGATTGTAACAATTAGCTTCACTTCCTAGAGACTAATGTACTTAGAAGGCTATAAGTCCACAAAATTTGACCAAATCATGCATGAATGCTTAGTGATTCGTATAGATGGGCATAGGGGTATCGTCGCTTATCATCTATCATGGTGTAGTTAAGTTGTACATATAAAAATGCTTTTACTTGCATAGTACATAGTGAATGTAATATGGGTATTTGTAGTCATCCAATTATGGAAGCGTGATCTCACAGTTGGATGCATTGGTCATGATTTGTAATGAAGTATTAGTCAATTAGTTGCATCGACACATTTATATAAATGCATGCACCATCTACATTTATGATACCCTTTGGTCATTTCAACAATGAAGCTCTTAGTGTGGATTTGAGTTGATTGAACAAATTTTTATTCAAGTACATGATGTACTTGGACACTTCTTCATAATAGCAACAAAAATTAATGTTGATTCTTTCCATTATAATACTTGGATTTTCCCTTAGTTTATTTTTAGCATTTTACTTCTAATGCACTTTACTTTTTAAGCACTTAATAATTTAGTATTTTACTCCATATCAATGTGAGTATGATCACTTCGAGTATAATATATATTACATTTGGTAATCCCAGTAGTGAATACTTGGTACACCTACTAGTAATTACTTGGTAATACAGTAACATTAATATAGGTTCATGATTGGTATAGAAAGTGGATATGGATACTCTAAACTTGGGATAGTTTAGATTATCTTTAAATCCATATTTAGTTTAATATTTTAATATCTTAACTACTTGATCATCTTAATATTTTAATCATAAAAATAATAAAAAGTAACAAGAACAAAGATATCTTATTCCTCAATCTCACTTAACCATACCAATTGAACTAGCATAAGTAATGACTAGAAAGACAACAACCAACAACTTAACACCTAGTTATATAGGATACTATTAATCCAAAGTTCCATAGAATTTGACCAGATTGTGTGTACATGCTTATGATCTGTATGGTTAGGAGTAGGGAACAATTGCCACTCATCAATGTGAAAAGACTTGAACTAGTCAAGTTCTCCTAGAATGAAAGTTTCTACAAGCCTTTAGTCGAGAAGTTCAAAGGCCTTTTCACAATGGTTTTGTAGTCTTGGAGAAGTTCTTAATGAAACATTGATAGAAACTAGTGTGTCCAAGAAATAACTTTACTATTTGATGCCTTTGGTTGATTCCTTAGATTACCCTAATTTTTTCAAGATTCACTTCAATTTCTTCTCTAAAATGCAGTTTCCAAAGACAATGCCTTCCTATACCATAAGATTTGTTAATTCAACGTTAGATTTGTCCTAGTACATTTTTTGAGTACTTTCTTAGGTAGCCTAGTGTTTGCTAAAATTTTGAAGACTTCCATCCTATTATTGATTTACATCTAGAATATGCTAAGAACTAGGTATTGGAACATATTAAGAGATTGTATAAATTAAAAGACATCTTCTTACATGTAAAATTACCCCACCAACTTGTGAATGTTTTTTTGGCCTAATCCTCTAGAGAAATTTGGAATTTGTTATAACCACTAACTGTTCAAAAAGTTGTAGCATTTGCACCTTGCTATTGTGTCTAGCACTTGATCAACAATGGTAGCAAAAAATGATCGTTAAATATGGCCATATTCAATAGCCTAAAATTGATGTAGATCTATCATTTATCACCCTTCTTAGGCATGATGACCAATGGATTCACCTACTTACTATCTACAATAGGGTATATGAATCCTACCTTGAAATTTTTTTTTAATTTATTACTTTGTCATCTCCTTTATCTTTGAATTTAGGTTATACTATGGTTGACATATTGTCTTTGTTGTTGAAACCACGTATATGCAGTGTTGACATATACAAGGATTAATGCCAATGATCTCATCATAAAAATAGGCAAAGATTGTTGGCCATTTATTCTCCACTTCTAAGAGTTTCTTCCTTTTTTTTATTTTGTTTTGAGAGTTCAACATTGATAATTACTAATTTTCCATTTTCAAGAAAGACATACTCTAGTGACTCCAATAATATTTTAAGTTCTATTTATTTTAGAATTGATTCTTTAAGAATCTACAACCCTTCTCAATAAATGTTTACTTCTTGTACATAGCCTTCTTGAGCTATTTGTTATTTCACTTCCTCCATCTCATCTAGCTTGTCCATGTAAGAATGATGAGTCCCTCTACTATTTTCATGTAAATTTAAGATTTGCAACTATCATCCATGATAAGCCACTATTAATACTTTGGATAATGTCCAAACTGTATCTTTGTTATTTTTTCATCCTTCCATTATCATTTAAATGTTTTTTTTTTTATGTTTTGTAGTTATATATCAAAGAAGATAAGAAAGCCAAGAAAAATAGCTAAGAAAACCTTAGGAAAGCATAGTTTATGCTAGAAGATAAAAGTAAAGAGGAGAAGAGTTAGTCCCATATGAGAGGAAGTTTCAAATCCTCTCCACTCCTCAAGCTATAAATAGAGTCAAAGGGCCTATCTTGTATCACAATGGAGCATAGCATTTGAGTATCAAGCAATGAAGTGAGGATGTCTCTCCTCAATTTTTTCTTCCTCCTTTCATGCTCCATCTTTTATCCTTTTGAGTGCTTTTCAAATTCCAAGGAAGAGCACTTCCCTTTATTCTTATATTCTTGTAGTAATAGTATTTCCAAATCTAAGCTCTCCCATGGTAGGCCCTAGTTGTTGAAGCTTTTGCAATTTCCCTCACGTTGTCACATAATGCTCTCATTCTCATAAGCTAAAGTTTTCTTAATTCACAAGGTTCTCTCTCAAGAATTGGTTCAATATTGAAGAATCTCATGCATCTCAATGATGCTACATTTTTCTCTTTATTGTCTCTTTCACTTGTGCTTTAAGTTGGCCATGTTTTCTTTCTTACTTTCATGCATATGTTATATGAATGATATAGGAGGAGATGTTTGTTGAAATGAACATGTATGCATGTTGGCTCTAAAGCCACTCTAATTTTGATGTTTATGTAATGCTTTTTCCTTCAATATTGAACATCAATCATCTTTTTTTTTTTGAATTAGAATTTGAAATCTCTTTCCCTATAGTTGCTTTCCCTTGATGCTTGTACACATCCTTACCAATTTCCTTTTTCTTTTTCTTTTATTGCTCTACCTCCTTCTTCATGATTTTCAATGTGCATTAGAATCTTTCATCTATGTAATCCCACATCTTGTCAATCTTGGTTGAAATTTTAGTAAAACATTTGTGTGTTGGCAAGGTCTTCCACTATACTACTTGCTCTAGTGATGCCTCTTCTTCTAGGTTATAGATGCAAATATCCTTCCTAAGAAGATTTGGATCCCAGTTATATTCTTCAGTGTCTTCCCTCTTTCAAAGTTCTCTTCCTTTTTGTCCACTTGCTCAATCAACCTTTGTATCCGACAAACTGCAAGTTATGATAGTTTTCCTTGGGCATAGATCCTAAGGGTCTTTCTTATTTTGTTGTGAAGTGCATCTATAATGTGACGAAGTTGCTCTTTCTAAGAAAACTCATTACCTAGAAATTTGGGAAGTAGGGAATAGTATCTTCCCATAGTCAAGTCAAGGGATTTGTGATTTGCTTACTTCCAACCATGGATCTATTTTCCAAAGTTGAGCACTTTTGACTAGGTTTGATATTTTTTGTTGAAGAGCTATAGCATAGTGGACAATCAGTGAATTATATCTAGTTCCAATAACTGATACTATGTTTCAACCTCCTTGATGAGTGTCATTAGGAAAATTTTCAACTTTTGTCACTTGTTTTCTATGTTTTGTAAGGTATAGGCATCATGAAAGGCTTGTAAAGGATTTTACGAATTAAAATCATAACCTCTCTTAAATTTGGGAATGTTATTCATGTCAAGTCATTTGAAGTGGCTTTTTCTTTGATGCCTATGAGGTATTCTTACTACTTTTCTAATTTGAATCATGTTCTTTGTGGCCAGCAAGGGTTCATCGACATCATCATCATGTTATCATAATCATAATCATGATTCTTGTTTACTCTACCATCACTGTCTCTTTTATGGTCTCTATCATGTCTCCTTCCTTAACCTCTATCTCTATTTCCATCTTGGTTTCTATTTCTACATCCATCTTGATCCCAATCAAGATGCATATAATGATGTCTCCTATCATCCCTATTAAGTTGTCAATCTTTGATTCTTTCTTTTTCTGTACATTTATCCTTCATAGAGCTTGACGATGAGGATAAAGAGGAAGATGGTAAGCAAGGAGAGCCATGCTAGCTTGCTCTCCTTTCATAATGGCTTGGATTGTTTCACCTTTGTGTGCTAGAGGACCTAGGCCTAGAGTTCCTTCAAGTTCTAAAACCTATTCCATCTCCTTCAAGATTCCTTATCAAGGTTAAACATAGCCTGGAATTGCCCTTATCATTAACATTGAATATAGGAGGTCATTAATGTTGAGATATTTTTAACTAATAGTCTGTATCCTCCCTATTAGACTAGGAGTGGACTATTCCAATGTGCTTTGCTTTATGCTATTCATATCAGGCTTCCACCATCCAATCCACTCTAAGTTGGGCTCATGTTGGTTGATAAGGCTTGACCATGTTTTTGTCAACATGGTAGCCCTCGTAAAGATAGCCAACACCACATTTCCTGAGCACAACATGGAGAATAGATGGAGTTTCCCTATTATGGAACATTACAATGTTACCCTGCAAATTTCTCCATTAAAACTAATCATCTTTATGAAATACAAAGTTGAAGTCAGGTATGTAAGGTTCTTCATAAACAAAGGAGATCTTTGCTTGTAATGGTGCATTCTAGTCATTATTATTTCTTGCTTCGACATTAGGCCTTTTGGGATTTTCAATGTTGTGAACTGTTTGACCTCAGAGAAGTAGATATGATGAATTAATAGTGTGTATATGTTGTCAATATTTAATATTTTCAGGAACGTAAATCTTTATAAACTTATATAATGATTATATATGATATAACTTCCTAAACTATCAGCACCATCCCCAACAACGACTCCAATCAATGAGTGGCTAATATGTCCAATGGTCCACCATACAATCTACAAGCATCATGGTAGATCATGTTGTAATCTATGGATGGTACTAACATTATTTTTTAAAAAGTTATTCGATAATTACAAATTGTTGTCATCCCACTTGGACTAGTAATGGTCGCGTTGCATATGGTTTAGCCCAAAGTAAGGTGTATGATTATGATGTT
>MNCI01035329.1:3571-40121 GCA_015680685.1 Gnetum montanum
TTAGTAACCCAGCAATGGATACATGGGTTTAGGATGTATACAGAAAGTGGAATTGAATGCTCATGGTAGGAATAATAGAGATTAGTTAGTTAGTTAAATCAAATTTGTCATTAAATTACTTTATCTCTCTCTTCAATTATCAAAGAACCTAAAACATAAAAGGATAAAAATCATAAGCCTTGAATACACTTAACCATACATTTAGCTTCACAAGTGTAGTTTGGAAGATAATGAATTACCTTAGGGTAAGATTCACTTCCTACAAGACTAGTGTCCTAAAAACTATAGAGTTTATGGAATTTGAATAGATTGCACATGAATGCATTATGATTCATATGGTTGGGCATAGGGGTACCTTCAACTACTCATCATTGGAACTGTTGTTGAGGACTTTGTTTGTTGAAATGTGTAGTATCTAGGTTTAGTGGATATCATTAATATCAGTGGATGAACTTGAAGGTTGACATCATTCCCATATCTCATAATTACAAAAGCACATTGATAATTTAATTATTTACAAAATGTCTTCTTCCCCTAGGTGTGAAGATGTTAAACCATTGGTCCCACAAGAGTGCAAAGTGGTATATACTCATCCATATGAGGATATACTTGACTTCAACTTCATCCTACATTATCATGAGCAATTTCAATGGCATGACATGGAAGCCAACATTGTAATGCCTCTCAATCTATCTATGCCTATGATGCTACTTCAAACTCTTAAGAAGTAAGGCATCCATGATCTTTAAGAAGAATATGTTGTGCAAGGCTACAACTACCAGGACTACCATCCCACTAAAACACAATGCATGTGAGATTGACATCATGAGAAGCATCATGAGGTTATGAAGGAAAAATAGTTCACTAATCCCTTGTTCCTACTGAACTAGGATGAGAATGAGGACCCTCTCTTGGAGAGCTCTCAACATGAAAACTCTCCATCCATTGTTACTAGTGACGAGGGTGTGGCCCTAAACCTATAGTCTACAATCCATAATTTTGGTTTAGGAAAAGATGGTAGTCAATGCAAGGGATCGAACAAGCATCAAGATAGTAAGAAATTTGATGAGCATGGTCATGACAATCAAAGGAAAATTGGAAAATATCATGGTGGAGGCAATCCTCCTCCCTCTTTGCCTTCTTCATTTACATCCTCTTCTTCCTCTTCTTTTGTTCTAAAAGACATTGTAGATTGAAAAACTATGATGGAGGTGATCACCAAGCTTGTAACAAACAAAGGGGTAATAGAGGACATCATCGATGACAACAAAATCATGATGATGATGGGCCTTTGTTGGTGACTTGATGCATCCTTAACATTGTAGAGGTAGTAAAGATTCCAACTAGGCATGTGAAAGATAGTCAAATTAAGTGCTTAGATATGAACAATGTTCCAAGATTTAAGGGGGGATATAACTCTAATCCATAAGCACATCTACAAGATTTCCACGATGCCTATGCCTTATAGAACATTCAAAATGATTGGTAGAAACTCAAGCCATTTCCCAAGATACTTATCAAGGAAGTTGAAAGCTAGTACCCACCCTTAAAATTGAAATCCATTTGTAGATGAGGTACCATGTTAGAACTATTTAATGATAAATACCAAACATACTCTAGAGTTTCCAATCTAAGAAGGAAAATCCAAGGTTGGAAATAGGGAATACATCAACCCTTGGATGCTGCCATGGGTAGATATTATTTACTTTTACACCAATGCCCTAGCCATGATTACTCTTAGATGGAACAACTCTGTTACATCATAGATGTGCTCAGAGCAAAAACTAGAAGAACTCTTGGGGTTTATGCCCAACGGAGACTATCTGAATTGAGAGTTCATTTGATACAAATGTTGATAGAGTACATAGAAAAAGAAGAAAGTGAGTCATGAAATAGGAAAAGTGCTAAAGAATATAATAGGGACCCTTCCATAAGAAAAGGGAGGTCTAATTCTATAATGATGAGGAATCACCACTTGATGAAGTGGTGAATAGGAAAATATTTCTATTCAAAAATATATTTTGGACATATTAGAAAAGGTTGATAAGTTATGAAACTCTTTGGATGAAAAGTTCCAAACTACTATGAAGATCACTAAAGCATCCAAAGATCAAAATAGTGATTGTGATTGCAGGAGATGCAAAGAAGATGAATGTGCCTACCAAAGAGGTAAGGGCAAACATACTATAGTAGAAGAAGTTGTGGAGATAGACTCCAAAGATTATGGTAGTTGTGATGGTTTTCAATATGAATATCCAAAGAGATGTTTCCCTATGATTTCAAACTTACAAGAGTCTTGGGTATATGGGTTGAATCCATAACTAGTAAGTAGTTAAGTATCCAAATGATCACCTTATCCTCAAGACAATCCAAGGTAGTTCCACTAGCAATAATAAGCTTATTATCCAAGTGGAGCTCCACCACAACCATATGAGAAATACCAATAGTGGCATCAATTACAATTATGGGAAATTCCACCACCAAGATAGCAGTACCATTACAGGCAATCAAGATTTGTACGAGTACTATATTTAGCAACCCATTTCTCCATGAATCTCTACAAGCCATGCATCAGTCTAGCATCATGATTATCCTTTAGAGTACTATCTAACTCATTCACCATCTACTTGAGGAGATCACCCATATCCATACCATCCTCCACATGCATCTATAAACATCCCTCTTCCCTCTACCTAGTTACCTCCTTCTTCATCCATGTAGGACAAAATTCCACCATAGCTGCAATGATGAAATGCTATGAGGGCTATGCATTTACAATCAACGTTCCAGTTGATTGGTTCAGATAATTGATTAAGAAAATGATCCTTTTTTAATCCAAAAATCCTCCCAAATCCTCATAACCTAATACAACTAGTCGCCCTACATCTCCAACACCCTCATCCTCTACATTAGACACATTTAAGTACCCTTCAAACCAAATGACACCTTAGATCTACACTGTGATGTTAACTCATGCTATTTCCTATTGAATTAAGTTTGGCAACCTTCTCATGAAAATATTTGACCTAGGAAGTCATCTCATTTACTTGTAGGTCACTAGAGATGAGCCATGCAAGGCTCTTCTTGACTCTAGTTTTGATGTTAATCTCATCTCCCATGACATGTACAAGGCTTGAACCTACCACATTTCAAGAATAGAAACATCAATTTAGAATTGGAAGACTAATCAATCACTATCCCTTTGGGGTTAGTTGAGGACATTGTGATCATAGTTTGTGGGTGGTCCTACCTTGTTGATTTTATAGCGATCAAGGTTGAAAACTGTAAAGGTGGCTTCTCCATAATTATGGGAAGGGTTTGAGTAAGCATAGAAGATGCACATATGGTTATAATGAACTTATCCTTGGAAATCTCCAAGGAAAATGAATTTGATTAACTAGAGAAGTATGTTCCATGCATTATATACAATAATAATGGATGTAATTTCATGGAGAAGATCTAGTCCATTAAGAGTACAATCATTAAAGCATGCAATTAGTGTATACATGAAATAGATATCCAAAGGTACCTATACGCAGCAAGCATAAAATAGGAGGAAATCTAGTGGCTGACAACTAACTCTAATAGTAGCACATTATGCATGAAACTAACTAAAAGCCTGACATGTGCTTATGTTGAAGGCATGGATGAACTTGAGCAAGTTCATCACCAACTCTTTGATGATGAAGATGATGATACATATTGGGGAGAGTTGGAAATCCCTGATAATTTCAAGCAAGAGCCCCTAGAGTTAAACACTCTACCAACTGGTATGGAGTATGCATTTTTAAACAATGGCAAGCTAGTTATCATCAATGCCAAAATTTCTCCTAAATGCCAAAATGGCTTGCTTGGTCATATCCTACACTGATTGGAATTGATCCATTGATATGCCATGAAGCTAAGAAGCTAAGAAGGTAACAACATAGGCAACTGAACCCCAAGTGGAAATAGATCATCAAGGAGGAAATAGAATAACTCATCAAGGCTAGGTTCATCTATCCAATCACAGATAGTGAGTGGATTAGCCCACTTTTAATTGTGACAAAGAAAAGTGACAAGTGGTGGATCTATGTCAACTTTAGGTGGTTAAACATGACAGCATTTAAAGACCATTTTCCATTGTCATTTGTGGACCAAGTGTTGGATACCATTTTCAGGCATTGCTATTATAACTTCTTGGATGGTTATAGTGGTTATAAGAAAATAAAAATTTCACTAGTAGATCAGGACAAGATTACATTCACAAGTTCCTAGGGGCCTTTTACATATTGCAAGATGCCATTTGATCTATGCAATGCCCCTACAACATTTCAATGCATGGTCCTTAATATTTTTCAACAACAAAGTGGTAGTGGGGTAGAAGTCTTTATGGAAGACTTTTCTACCTATGGAGCTACATTTGAGCAAGCCCTATATTTCCTTGAGTAAGTATTGAAACAAACCTTAGGCTCAATTAGTAGAAAATCCATCTAATTGTCTAGGAGGGCATAGTATTAGGGCACTAGATTTCACAAGAAGGGATTGATGTAGACCCTAAAAAGATAAGGGTCATCCAAGGAATAACATTGTAACAAGAGATAGTTAAAGATGTCTAATTATTCCTTTGGACATACTAGCTACTATCAACAATGCATAGAGAATTTCTCTAAGATCACAAAGCTGTTGGTTGAGCTCACAAAGAAAGATGTTCCATTTATCTAGACCAAGGGGTGTGAACATACATTTCCACTATTAAAGAAAAATCTCGTAGAGACTCCAATTCTACAAGTACTATATTTGTCCAAGCCATTTCACATAATTACTAACGCATCTAATTATTCATTGGGAGTAGTGCTTACACAGTTGGAAAATAAGAAGCATCCATATTACATCAACTACGTAAGCTGAAGCATTGTGGGTGCATAATTGAATTACACCATAACTGAGAAAGAACTGATGGTAATGGTGTATGCTATCAACAAGTTTAGGTAGTATGTGCTTGGCTACAAAGTATTTGTGCACACAGATCACTGTGCCATTTGCTTCCTAATGAATAAGCTAATAGTAAGCCCTTGTATTATACGATGACTTGTCATCTTGTAGCAATTTGATCTCATAATGGTAGATTAGAAAGGAATTGATAATGTGGTCAATTATTACCTCTCTCAGTTAAGATGGAATAATTAAGAGAAGGAGAGTTAGCTCTTTGATCAATTTCTAGATGAACTCCTCTTTATAGGAGTAATTAATGATTAAGTGTCGACCAAACTAGAATGATATAATGGCATCCTCACTTACCTTCTTACCCAAGAGATTTCACAAGATCTAAACTTTAGGAAGAAATAATAGTTTTCTCATCATATGAAGTACTTCATGAAAATCATTGCATACCTTTACAAGGTGTGTGATGATGGGATGGTTTTTTGGTTTGTCCCTAATTTAGATCAACTACACATTTTCAAGATGCTCATGAAGGTCCTTCCCAAGGCCACTATGCAGGGAGATGCACAACCATAAAAATCCTAATGGCAGGATACTATTGGTCTGCAATCTTCAAGGATGCCCATTAATTTGTTCGATCTTATGAGCACTATCAATGAGATGGTGGGATAACTATGAGAATGTGGGGTTTGTAATAGTGGATTCAATAATTGGAGCCTTTGAAATATGGGGCATAGACTTCATTGGTCCAATCAGGCCCATCTCTAATGGAAAGGTGTATATCTTCATAGTAGTTGACTGCTCCACCAAATGGGTAGAAGTAGCATCCATCACCAATTGGAATTCATCCATTGTTGCTAGATTTGTCTAATAACATGTTGTGAATAAGGTTGGGATGTAATGTGCACTAATTTCTAACAATGAAATTCATTTTATAGGTGCAACTTTTTAAACACTCATGCAATGCTTTGGGGTTAAACATAAATTAACAATACCCTATCACCCCTAAGGCAATGATCAAGTAGAGTTAACTAACTGGGAGATCACAAAGATCCTAATAAGAACCATAAGAAAATATTGGAGAGATTGGAGCACAAAACTCAACAATGCCCTTTAGACATACCACTCAACATGGAAACTTCTTATTGGCTACTCTCCATACAAGTTAGTGTATGAAAAGATTCCAATGCTCCCAATTCAATTTGAGCTTCATCAACTTTTAATGTCTTATGACCTAAATCTTGACCTAACTCTAGTCCAAAAAGAAAGACTGATCAACATCAACATGCTTGATGAAAACTAATTAGTGGCCCTATCTTTGAATGAAGTGCACAAGGCATTCAACAAGTAACAACATGACCTAAGAATATGGAAAGTAAAATTTCAATTAGAAGATAAGGTTCTCTACTAGAACACCACACACGTACCATAGAACACAAAGTTTCAAATTTTGTGGAAAGGACCTTATGTAATTGACAAAACCTTTTCTTTTGAGGACATGACCATATACAAATATGAGAGCCCAAATAAAATGTAGTTCCTCCTAACTTAGTCATGGGAGAGATGGCCATCCATGTTAATGACCCATATGGCTCCTTAGTTTTTCTACTTTTTATTTTGTACATTTTTATTTTTGAAAATTATTATTTTACAAGTGTTTTTTTTTCAATTTTTTCCTCTTTTTTTGCACCATTTTTTATTTTATACCATTGTAAATATGTTTGAATCCTTCTTGAATACTTTACAGTTATATATTTTACTTTTTTTTGTTTGAGTATGATTTTCAACCTGTTGCTAATAAATGTGATTTGTGCCAATAAGACATAGTGGTATCGTGGTTGCTGCTAGTGGTGGTTTGTGCTTCATGTTTTTGGTTTGTTAATGTTTGGCTTCTATTTTTGAATTTTTATATAGATGGCTCACTCATGGTTTCTTTTTCATGGAACAAGTAGTGAGTCCATAACATCCACTCATTCACAAACTCTAAGGTTTTCATTGTTTTTGGAGTTTGATGCCTCTTTCATTAAAAGAAATTTTTAATAAATTTGTGACCTTTTTAGTTTCTAGAATTCAGAAGGATTCAAATATTTGTATAGGGTGTTCCTTCAAGGGAAATCAATACTCTTTGTACTTTTCTACTTACTTAAGTGCTTGAGTGTTTTCATCAACTTCTTACCATTTCATGTCAACCACTATAGGAAGTTGAATAAAGTCTTTGCATGGTGTGGATCCCATCCAAAAAGAATAAAAACCACAAAATGATAAAATAAAAAAAATAAGGAGAAAAAAATAAAAACATGATGGGAATTCAAAGCACACCCATTAGAAAAATAAATGGGCTACAAGCATTGGTTATGAGCCTAGAAAGACATGTTACCCATGCCTGAAGATCTCCTCTAACTAAGGCCATCTCTTACGTATTCTTTTTGTTTTCTTCTATTTATGGAATGGTGGTTATTTTGTGGGAGCACTCTTGTGTCTCGAGGGGGCAGATTGGTCTTGGAGTGGCAATGCAAAGTCATTGAAAGAGGTTGGTTTTGGTTGAGACTAAGGATGGACCTTCTTAGGTCATTTTAAACATAAGCTTCATAAGGGACTTCTTCTGACCTCAATTGGAAATTGCATTCCACCTTCTCTATCATCCATCTTTGTTAACCATCACTCACCTCATTACCAAAGTCCATGTTCTTGATTCCATGTCTTAGTTTCATGTATTTGAATTCTTAGGTAGAATCTTTTGGGTCTTGGTTCTTAACTTTCATCAACCATTAGTCACATTTGGGGCCCACTAACTCCTTAGGTTGAGGTTATGCAAGGGCAAACAAGGCATGTGCCTACTATGAGGAGGAACCACTTGTATATCTCTTGGTTGGGTTCATTAAGCACCTTATCCTTAGGTATTCTCACAATCTGAATCTTTCATATATCCATCTTCTACAACAAACCATGTGCTCCTTTAAAAATTATATTCATTAAATACATTCTCCATCAAATTTATCAGTTTTTGAATTTTCAAAGATCTTCTTCAATGCTTTTATCATATTCTTGGCTTTTCTAGGATTCCATGGATCCCAATTTCATTGAAAATTTGCTTATATTTTTTTGAGATATTGACATTTGAAATTTTTTTGCAATTGGCCCTATATATGGGGCCCTATTGATGCAAGGAAAAAAAATACTATATATATATATGTGCAACCCCACATTGAAAATTTTACATTTTCTCACAAATACCAAGGGAGTTTTTCAAAATTTTAGTGCCAAAAACTTTCTAGAGCCCATAACTCACTAATTATTTATCAAAATAATTCTATTATTCAACCTTGTAGCTACTAGATGAAAGCTCTTTTTCATGGGGGCCACAAATGTACCATTTTTGATAAAAAAAATTTGCCATCTTTTCTCTCTCCCACAAAGGTTTAACTAAAAAATGAACTATTAAATACTAAATTATAAGAATTAAACCTTTCCAGCAATCTTTGATGACAATTATAATAAATAATTAATAAAATAATTAATTTTCCATGGTCCAACCTTAGCCAGAGTGTAACTAACTAACTAATAAAAAAAGTTATTTAAAACTTCTAAGTTACACATTTCATCTACCAATCCATGGATGTGTTGTGACCATAGATGGCATCAAAGGGAAAGTACATGCAGGAGGTAGGACCATCCAAACCAAACAAGAAATGGCATAGAATGAAAAGTGGCCAAGAATAGACCTAAGAAGAACTGCTTGCAACCCATGCTATAGGTCCTCTCAGGGAAGAGGTAGAAGTGGAATGTATTAGATAGATTCTAGTACTAGTAGTAGCAACAATAGAATACTCCTATTGAGGTGATGCATCAACACAATTAGCAAACCTTGAAGTGAATTTAACAAAGGCTTGCCTAAATTAGATTAAGTTAAGGAAGGTCCAAAAATCAATGCTCTAGGAGTTAAATTTTGGCCCTTTCCAAGAGCATGCATCAAGAGAAGTGTAGAACCAACTAAATGCCTCTTCCATCTGGCTAATCATCACTTTCACCATGAAGTGGTAAATGGGAGAAACATTCCTATTCTAGAATAATAGGTAGCCCTATTCAATGATGAAAATGAAGGACATCTTAGTGTCCTAATTGGCACAAGCCATTGCTATAGTGCTTGGGTTGGTTGAAATAGAGGAAAATCGTATTGAGATCCCAATGTAGGAAGATCCCAATATCAGGAAAGAATGGATGCAACAATGTTGTGGTGTCGACCACAAGGAGTTTNAGAAAGAATGGATGCAACAATGTTGTGGTGTCGACCACAAGGAGTTTGGCATTCTCACACTAGCAAAGAGGATTCATTACAAGAGTATGGTTTTCCACCTCAATCCCATAGTGAGGCTAAGTAAGATCACTGCGTTCTCTACTTGAGTATGCTTCACTCTAAATTGGAGCTTCCTAGTCAACCTTCCATGACTGATCTATCTAGAGATGGAAAAGTAGTTTAAAGAAAATGAATGGGGAAGGAAGGCACTACCCTTCAAATACCTCATCAAGAGACTTTGTAAAAGGGGAGGGATAGTCCATTACACCAATGATATTGGTAGAACTGTTTTAGTCACCAATTGGGCAAAAATGATGAAGGAAAAGATACTTTCAACCATGATTTAAGAAGAGGAGCTACGACCACCACCTTTACTTGCCACTTAGACAATGGTGCTAGACATTGTTACAACCATGTAGTGGTTTCAAGAATACCAAGAGTGGATCTTGAATGAATAGGAGCAAAGAGTAGACACAAGTCACGAGGATCCATTTGTCTACAGATCAACCATGAATCATCTTAATGAGGTGGCCTAAACAATTATTTTGATGTGTGAGGGTGGATCCATTTTCTTAGCCCAAAGAATGTAGCTACCTATAGGGTTAAATTTGAGCACTAAAGAGGTCATAGTATCTCTCACAAAATAATAGTTACTCTCAAAAATATCTTGAAATGTTACAACTTTCTTGGTGCACTTGGAGAAGGGTGAGGGGGTAATTGTACTAGTGATGTAGTACCAAGGGATGAAGATAGTGGTAGAAGTGGTCACTGATCATATTGACAAAATACTCAATGCACCTACAACATATATACCAGACATCACTACACTTAAGGATGTGTAGATATTCATAGGAACCACAAGAGGAAAAATAAATGCAACACAACATGAAGAACTACTAGACTAACTGGTGAGAACTGGACAACCACTTTCAAATGTCTTTAACATTTCAAACAACATTACTACAACCTAGTCAGAGTTGTCAGAGGCAAGGGGTAAAAACATCACTTGGATGGACAACTTGAAATAGCCAAGAACCAAAATGAATGCTTAGCTATGGAGGTTGCAAAACTAAAAGCCTAGATTACCGATCCTACATTACTCAACCTAGCACTCACAAAGGATGAAGCTATGGAATAACTTCACATCAAACTCAAAGAGGTTGAAGGTGCAATGGAGATAGTGGTATTCTATTGATCCTTTCAAGGGACCACACAACATAAGATTTAGAAGGCTTTAGATTAGACCCACTAGAAGAATTTCTATTTGATCATAGAAAATCATTGCTTGTAAAATGTTGATGAACACAAATAACATTTAATTAGATTTCATCCATCAAAAATAGGAGCAACTAGCTAGAGAAAATACATAAGTGAGGAGTTGGCAATAGAAAATAGAAAGCTCTCCATGGAGGAAGCCTACATCCTTCATAAAAATACTACAACTAAGGTGGCTACCTAGAAATTGGAGGCTCTTAAATTTAAGAGAGTCAAGGAATACTATAGAGAATAGGTCAATCTACAAAAATAAGTAAATGAAAAGCATAGCTATTTCATGAAGGAAAAGGTGCATGAGATCCTCTAGCAACTCCAGCAAGGAAAAGAGTTGTGGAAATCCATTGTTGATGGGATACACGACTACAACAAAGTGGAAATCCACATGAAGGAATTATAATTCAAGGAAATTATGAAGTACATGGAGATTGCAAATCTCTATTAGGAAAATCTAGTAATATTAACTACCAGAAGATTGTCATTGGAGTTAGAGAAGCAAGTGGCTAGCTCGTACTTTCCGTACAATGCCAAGTTTAGGCATAACAAAGATACCAAGTAGATGCTTGTGGTGGAGAATGCTAAAGTTGAAGTTCTTAAGGCATGATTCATAGATCAACAATCAACTACCAAGAACCTAGCCAAGAGAACAAATGATTACTAGAAGTTGCATAATGTAGTCAAGGCATTTGATATCAAACATAAATAGTTCACTGGTTGGTTTGTCAATGTGAAGAAGATGTTCCAAATAATTTCCTATTCATGGGATATCCCCTTTCTATCCCATATTGGTAATGCTAATTGGACTATGAATGATCCCTAGAGCAAGGAGAAGAAGATGAAGGTATTGCTAGATACCTTTTACCTTCCATTGGAGGTTGCAGCCATAGTAAGATAGCTATAGCCACCTTAGCTACCACATGTGTCTAAAGTTGGTGAAGGTCCCTCATAACCTCAAGAGCCACCACAACCTAGCACTATTTGATATTCTCCACCATTTTGATGCCAATAGAGGATGTGCTATTTAATTTGTATAAAGTCATGTCACGGTGTTCAATTTTGTGTCATGAACACCATAATTTTTTGTAATTTTTGTGATCTGTACACTTCGAGAATTAGTTTTGTCAAGTTAGATGTTTTGTTAAGAGTTATTCAATAATCCCATAGCTTTTTAATTTTGTAAAAGAACTTGAAGATAAGTTTTCATTTAGTCATGGGGGTATGATGAGCATCAATGTGTCATGTCAATGGACCTCCATTAACATGGCCTCATTGACAAGCCCCCATTGACATGGCCTCATTAACAAGGCCTATCAATGAGGCCCATTTATGTGGTGTTGCCCCATTGACAAGACCATGTCAACATAGCATTTGTTACATCTATGGATCCCCATTGATGCAATACTGTAGCAAAAACTATAAATATGAGCTCCTAGCTGTGTTTATGAGTATTCAAGTCATAGTAGTAGCCAAAATCTTGTAGTTTTTACATTTGAAAGTTAGAATATTTTCCCAAGTGCCTGCATCAGGAGTCATTGAGTGTACAGATATTTATTCTAGCATTTTTGTACGTAAACCACACCAATGTGTATGATAATAAAGATGAGCTTCTTAATAAACCTTGCAACATTTTGGATAGTTTAAATGTTTTATTCTTGCATTTAATAGTTTTAGTTATTTATTCAATTTTTCTAAGTAATTAAGCTAATTAAGCTAATTAAGTGATTAAGTAAGATAAGATAAATAGACTAAATACATTAGTATGACTGCTTCGAGCATGAACACATATTTGCTTGGTAATCCCAATAGTGTTATTGCTTGGTGCACCTAGTAGTGTAGTTCTTGGTAACATAGAAGTGGATACATGGGTTCAATATGTGTATAGAAAGTAAGATTAGATGCTTATGTTAAGACTAGTAGAGATTAGTTAGTTAGTTAAATCAAATTAGTCATTAAATTACTTTAACTCTCTCTTCAAGCCCTAAAGAACCTAAAACATAAAAGGATAAAAATCATCTTCCTCAGTTACACTTAACCATACCTTTGAGCTTCAAAAGTGTAGTTGGGAAGAAAACAAACAGCCTTAGGGCAAGATTCACTTCCTAGAAAACTAGTGTACTAAAAACTATAGAGTCCATAGAATTTGACTAGATTGTGCATGAATGCTTTGTGATTCGTATGGTTGAGCATAGGTGTACCTTCAATTGCTTATCACATAATATTAGATACCTGACATCATAGTCCTAATATTAGAGTCATGTAAAACATGACTCATCATACCACCATGATTAAATGAAAATCTATCCTTGAGTTAAAAAAATGAAGAACAAGCTCTTTACAAAACATTAGGAAAGTATGGGATTATTGATGGACTTGACTAGATACACAAATTGGCTATTACATGCTATAGTGGTGTTTTCAAAAAATATGGATACAACAATACAAGACAAAAAATTGGGGAAGCTCATGTAGTTCCCAAAGTTAGTGGCTCTTCCATCGGTCATTTCCCTTTATCACTAGGCTTCTAAAATTTCTAGTTGTTGAGGAGCACCTACAAATTATCTTGCTTCATCCTTGGATGATGTACCATCTAGGCTATTGAAGTGATGTGTGCTAAAGCTAGTACATCCCATGGGCATGGTAGTTGCAGGAACATTTTGTTGGCCTTCATATACTAGGCTGAAAACTACCTTTCTTCCTCCTTAAAGGCCCTAGTCCTTTCTTTCAATTCTAGGTGATTTGTTATCTCCTGGCTAGGTCTGAGGCTACATTCTTTTTGTCCATGGTAGTGGGCCTTAATCACCTCCAATTCTAAGTTTTCCACATGTAGTTTTTGTATAACATTTTTTTTTTGCAAACTATTTTTCATATAATTCATAAGTAGTTGCTACTTGCTGCTCTAGTTTATTTCTAAGTTGACCTACCATTAACATGGCAAGGTTGGCATATAGAAGGTTAGCCAATGACATGTATTTCTTTAAGTCTTTAATCTACATGTATTTATTTTGTAATTCTACTTGTTGAACCAATGCATTACTCTTTAGGATGAACAAACAATTAGGATTTTGCATTGACATGGATGTAAAGAGGCCTTTTACCATCTAGATTTCCTTTTAGTTAATTTTCTTAGACATGCCAACCTTCTCTCAAAAGTGCTCCTTCAGCATCGTATGTCTTTTGGCCTTATTTTCCCATGCATTTGTTTTGATTATACATTTTTGATGAATTTCATAGACCTCCTTCATTGAGAGGGTTCAATTTTCTTTGGCCAATCTATTAATGTCTTGGTTGGCACTCACCAGTTGTTCTCTCAATTGGTGGTCACTTTCCTCTAAGATGTTCTTTTGTTTTTTGATAGTGGTCGACCTTGCATTATCTACAACAAGCTATTTATTTTGTTCTTGTTTGGTATTCAATGCCTTCTTATGGGCATATGCCTAAGCTTTAGTAGCTAAGGCATTCTAGACTATCTTCTCGTTCTATTTCTCAATAGCTTTGTTTTGTTTGATCAATTGGTTTAGTTACTTCATTCAAAATTGATCCATCTAGCCTGGTGCAACAAACTAGGCAAGATCCTATTTTCATCTCTCGGGGTATCTAGTCCTTGTTACAAGTGATGCACTTTTGCTTTTTCATGTTTTTCCCTAGTCTTAGCCATGACTAAATTTCCTTTTGTGGAAATTAGGTCTAATTGCACTATAGTGACATCAATAGGCATGTTAAAAAGGCTTGTAATTACTTGTCCCATTTGTAGCAATCTATCAAAAACATCCTCATGAGTCATAGGATTCATTAAATTCCAAGCCAACATTTGCACATCTCTAGTCCCAATCAAGTTCATTAGGGGCACAATAGGCACACTAAAATATTCTTTGATGTAATCTACTATCACCTCTACTACACCCATCACATCTTGATGCTACATGACCACACTGTGTCATCTTCTCTTATTTCAAGCAACACTTGAAACAATGAAAAGTTACCAAAGATTTATCATGACCATTGGGATTCTTATCCTAATTGTAACAAAATATACCCCCTTGATGGATTAGTAGAAACCATGGATTGCATAGCATCATTGATGACTCTAAAAAGGTTTGATTCATCTCTACTCCTCAAACTAAGTGTTTCAGCTATTTTTTGCATATGGCTCATTGCAAGCTTGTAATCTTGTGGTAGCAGTAGTCAAACTTGTGGCTCTTACTATTTCTCTAGCTCTTGTTCTATCTATTTTTCTCGTTGTTCTTCCTTCTCTAGTTCTTATTCCTGAATAAGTTCTTTCCTTGGTACTATAGGTTTGAGGAATTTAGTATATCCTAGGATCTCGATGTGTTTGTATAGCTTCCTAATTAGGTAAGGGAATGAAAGTGTTGGCTTCCTCACCTTCTTTTCTTTGAATTGCCTTTCGATTTTCATGAAATATAATTGGGGGAGACTGGCATTAAATTTTTCCATTAATATTGTACTCCCTCTTGCCACATAAGTTGATATTTTCTTAAGCCCTTTAGTTGGAAAAGGATGGTACATACCAATTTTTAAATATGTTGTCTCTTCCAAAGTTAACTCACTATATATTTTATCATCTTTGTTCTAAGCTGACTTTAATCACAAATTTTTGGTTTTTATATTTTACCTTGTGGATGATGTGCCAATTTAGCCCCAACATTTGGCAAATTTAGAGCCTTTGAAACTACTTTAACCAAAAAATAAATAGTATCTCTACTAGTGTTAATTGTGGTGCCTTCCTATTTGTTGTGCCAAAATTGGTATGTCTTACCAAGGTATCATTCACCATTTTTAGAAAGAATGGGCCAAAGTGGTGATGCCTGGAGTTATGTTCACCATGGTCAACATGGATTTCTCTTGAATAGCTTCAAGGAATTCTAGAGATAACATGAGGCATTGTCCTTGCACTAGAGCTTATGGTATTGTGGCCTCTCCATGGACTAACTACCTTGTAGTAAGAACCTCTTGATGAAAGATAAATTATTAGGCCTTCTATTCCTCATGTTTGGCTTACTCTCCTTGATGACCTCTAACATCCCTTAGGCATTTGCTTACTCCTTGCAAAGGTCCTTCTTGTCCTCCACCTTTTGGAACCATTTATAATCAATCAAGGGTTTGGTGTTACTAAGGTGTTCTTATTTATCATTAACAAATTTATACCTTACTCATGACCTTAGTTTCATTAAGTGCTTTAGCACAAATGATTTCAAAGTTAGAAACATTTTTAGAAAAATGCTCAAAAAGTGTTAATCTTCTTCATGATCCTTTGCAATTGGTTTCTTTTTCCTTATGTATGGATTATCATGGTGGTTCTGATACCTTAGGTGAAAATATTAAGGTTTTTGGCATTAATACAATTGATTTTTCATTAAAATGCTTAAGGTATTTAACATTCTTACCCTTGTAATATCTTCCAAGTTATAGAAAATTTTGGAAAATTGGCACAAGTGGTCCAGGAAAACAACCTCCCTTGACTAAATTAAACACTCTAGGTTCAAATAGGTTCAAATGATACAAAAATTGAAGTGATATGAAGCAAAATATCATAAATGGAAGTTGATTCCATAGAGCACTTAGTAATGAGAAAAAATTTCAAAAACTCACCTAGCTACTAATGATGAGAATGGATTTTTGGGCATTGAAGGGATCATATATATAGTTTTTATTGACTCAATATCATGTATCCAATACCAAGTACCTAACATTAGGCCTTACCTTCTATGGGGTAGTTGATATCAAGGTGTTTGAATTCACATTTAATGAGGGTACTTAACTTGAAAAATGAAGCTCTAGGGTTCCTTGGAAGGTTTTAGGTTAAGCCCATAGTTCTATGATATGTAAGAAATCACATTTAGGCACTAGAATTATTTAAAACATAAAATATTTGACATTAAAAGCTTTGGAAGATGTAAGAAAAAGGGTATTAGACCTATGGTGTGGAATGAATCAATTATATGATAAGGAAAGCATTAAATGTAACATTTATATACTTGGAAGGTTAAAATGATGTGGTTGTGTCAAACAAGTACAAGTCACAATAGTTACACAAGTGGATCCTCCCCAAAGTAGGTTTCAGCACTTAATGCCCTTGTATACCTATGAAAGGGGTTGAACGCAACATATACCTATGAAACAAAACACACATGTTAAAACCACCAATTTGAGAAAATAACTCTATTACACAAAACCACAAGTTAGGATCATAAATACAGTGAGATGAGATAGAGTGTAGAAAGGATTGCAAGGATAAGGATGTGAGGTGTCTTACTAGAGGCATAATGAATCCTTATGTGTTATTAATGAAACACCATCAAAATTTGTCTCACGACATCTCAACTACAAATTTGTCTAAGTGTCAACACAAGGAAAATATTTTCTAAGTGTTAAGCCTATGCTCCCCACTATTGGGACTACACTCGAGAGCATAGTCAACATAGTTTGCAACACAAGTCCATATTTGCAATTGTTTTCACAAGTATTGATAACAGCTGCAAAATTTTCTAACTGAGCAGACTATGATCTTACTATTGGAACTAAACTCTAGAGAATAGTTAGCATAGTGAAAAAACAAATGGTTAGTTTCACAAATTTTCCAAAGTGTCAAGAAGGTGGTTGCCAAGCTTGGTTGGTATGGAAGAAATAGTTTGGCAAATTTTCTAACTACTGAGACTATGTTCCTAAGTGTAGTCAGTGTAGCCTAAACAAAGACATCATTTTTTACTAGATTTTTGTAAGTGTCAAGGCTACACTCTTACTACCAAGACTATGCTCTAGAGCATAGTTAGTGTACTCAACACTAGAACACATTTTTTACAAAATTTTTCTAACTGTTGAGACTATGCTCTAAAGTGTAGTCAACATACTCATGTAGAACTATCTCTAGAAGCCTTCAAAACTCAAAATTAGTTTTTTTATTAGCTCCAAAACTCCTTTGGCAAGAAAGATCAGTAATTTGGATCTCTTTTACATCCCTCATTCATCCCCAAATTGTACCTATGCCTAACACCACTTGAGAGAGTGGAGAGCATAGTCCCAGAGCATAGTTTTCAAAACCACACTATTTTGCATTGTTTTCAAATACATTGTGGTTTTTTGGAACACTTGCACATGTAGTTTGGTAGTGTAGTCATAGTTTGGTAGTTTTATAGTCCATTAGAGCACATCAGCAAAACACCATTTTCTTTAGTGGGAGCATAGTTGGATGTAGCGTAATCCCAACTACCCCTCTATCACATGGTGTCCAATCCATAATTCATAGCAACCCTATCCCTATAAATACCCTAGTGCTCTACATTTTAGGGGATGAAAAATTTGAACATTGGAATTCTTGGCAATCTTTGCATTCAAGCACACTTGGCATTTTGGTAGACTTTGGGCTAGCACTTGGCACTATTAGACATCAGCTAACAAACTGTATATCATTGCAGCCCATAGGACACCATGGTGACCAACTCGGTAGGCATAGACTTCACAAGGAGTGTTAGTCTTCACAACGTAGACACCCTAAGATAATGAATACATTGCCTACTATGCCTATTTGTACACTGTGTACCTTCTCACCTTTGTTGTAGTTAACTACACTTCCCCCATTTGAGTGGTGCCACTTTCTCTCTTACTCACTTCCTATGCATTTTTTAGCATTTTCTCTCATATTTTAGCATTCTCGTTGCATTTTGTTTGCTATTTTCTACACATACTCATGCATTTGCACCTTTGTTTTGCACTAGAAAATTCATCTACACTCACCCTACTTAACATTGTAGATGTTTCAAACACCATGCAAACCCTTAGCATTTGTTTTGGCATTGCATTTCGTAAGTCCCAATTCAATCAAAAAGACCATTTTGGGCACCCTATCTCTATTTCTAGTAGGCCCTGATGTGGATGCAATGTCAAAATGTGCACACTACAAACCTCTTAGTGTACCATTATAGCCTCAAACATTTTTTAGTACAATTTTCTAGTGCTAGAATGAGGGCCAATGACATTTCCTTCTATGGTCTTTGTTGGTTGTTGTCTTGCATGCTCTCTCCACCACCATTACTAGCTCTAGGCTAGAATAGAATTGACAACCCTATGGACATGCCATGATATTAGCTAGATCTAGGACTAGAGCAAGATTTGTCTACAAACTAGTGGATGTAGAATGGACCTTGTCATTGGTTCCCTTGGAACCCTGCTTGATAATCCCTAGAGCTCATGCCTTACATTTGGCTAAATTCTAGGTACTCAGGAGAGTGAAGTTGAATCTCAATGTAGAGTGTAATTGGCTCTTAGAATAGTGAGCATAGTCCCAAAGTTAGCCTTTTTAGTAGCTTCTAGAGTTAGCCATTTTTTAGTAGCTTTCAACATAGTCATTTTCTACAAGGTTTTACACTTAGTCATTTTTTCTATAGCTTTCATACTTAGTCATTTATTTTCTAGCCAACAACTTTTGCATTTTTCCTTTGCCTCATGAATCTTGAGCAGCCTTCAACCTCTGCTTCAAGCATGATTGCTATGTAGCCCTCTCAATAAGAAATCTAGATTCACCATCCTACCAATCCTACCCTCACAAAAAAAGGCAATCCCTTAGGTTGCATAGCCTACCTCCTAAGTACATGGTGCTAAACCATGAGTGGCACAAGTTTATATACATGAGGCTCCAAGTGGGCTTACGCATAGACAACCAAGATTATTACCATGTACTTCCTAGGGCCTCCATTTCCTCTTTGTGGGACTAGCACAGTCAATTCATCATGCACTTCAAGTATAACTTAAAGCTCAAGGTGACCCTGGACCAACTAATGCAAATTAAGTAGGGCCACTTAGAGCCAATGAAAAAATTCACACAATGTTGGAGCACATCACTAAATGAAATCCATGAGTCCATCATAGAAACACACTTGCTAGTAATTTTCAAATTTGTAGTTAATGACTTTGTTAAGTCAAAGTTGTATTACCTTGCATTGCAATCCTTGAGCCAAGCATTTGTTCAATCCAAGAGCATTCAAGATGCAGTGAAGGCTAGCAAGGATCTATACTACATGGCCTACAAGAAATTTCAATCCAAAAATGACAAGGAAAAGGGAAAACAAGAAACCACAACCATGAAAATAGTGGCCAATGAGGCCAAGCTAATGAATGCAAAACCAACAACTAGGCCACCCAAGGCCCTAGCCAATAACAAGGCTTCTGTCTCTAGCACTACAACAAGCAACTAGCCTGCACCATTAGTGGCCATGGGACAAGCTACCACAAGGCCAAACTTTGAGCACAAGGATTGCTTAAAGTACACACTGTTGCCATTCAAGCTATTGGAACTCTTGAACCAGCTGCTTCAGACTAGATACATCCAGTATAAGAAGATGTTTGAGGATGCTTGTAAGTGACATGATAGGTACTATGAGCTACTCAACAATGCCTCAACTATTGCATCAAATGAACCTATGATCCCTAAGAATTTTAGGCTAGACTGATTTTTCCACTATCATCAATTGCCTAAACATGACATAGGATTTTGCATGGCTTTGTCAAATGATATGAAACACATCATTGATAAGGGTGAGTTGGTCATTAATGCAATGAACCTAGTTTGCCCCCAACATCAATTGATGATCATTTACAAGGATCCTCTTAATGCAAGTGGTGTAGGGTACACCATCAATGCCATAAGAATTGATGAAAATCCATAACTAGCATAGGAGACATTCATTGTTCATGTACCCTTTGGCGATGTTAGAGATCCCCTTGTCCTCCACTAGTTCAAGGATCCCTTTCATTGTTAGAGCACCACCTTGGACATCCATAACATCCTTTGTGATCAGGGTTCCATATCATGTTGCAATAGCAATAGCCTAGTCACCCTTTTTCATAAGGGTGCTACAACATGTGGACACCCCACCTGCTAGGAGTTCGGTGGTGGAAAATGCATTAGTCCCTACTCCCCCAAGAACTCATCCTATAAGTGACACCAATAGGCTATTGAGGTGGTAACTTAGGAGTTCCAACGAGCACCTCATCGATTAAATGCTTAGGCAGCACTAGGAGTAAGGAGTACTAGGCCTGTTGAAGCTGGTCCCCTTGTCCTCTATCCCCATGGCCAAAGAAATTGAGAAGGCTATAGTGGTCAAAAATGTTAATGGCTAGAATAGTCAAATCGAGGGATTCATGGCCATGGTATAACCCTAAACTTGCCTCCATATGAAGAGTTTTTGGTAGAGGGGAAAAATGGAGGCAGAGCACCTAGGATTGTCTTGTTAATCAAACTAGGATTTAAGAAGTGTTTTGATGAATGGGTGCTAGGGGTTCACATGGTATTTTCAATAGTATTTGGGTAGACTAAACTTGAATGTAGCATGGTTTTCCAATTTTAAAATGATGGTGAAAATGTGAAAATACATGAAAAATAGTAAAAAAATGTGATTGTGGTATTAAAGGACAAAGAAAATGCTTGAAAATGCAAAGGAACCTAAGAGAGGAAGAATGGTAGTACCCCAAATGAGGAAAGAATAGCAATTGTAAAAGAGAGGTGAAGAGGTACATGGTGTACAAACAAGAATAGTAGGCAATGTATTCATAGCCTCTAGGATGTCTAACCTATGGAAACTAATGTCTATTGTGAAGTCTAAGCCTACTAGATTGGTTGTTGTAGTGTCTTGCAGGTTGTAGTGTGCTACAATTTACAAAGGTATCCCAAAGTTTGTCAAGATGCTAAGGGTGTTCAGGTGTAAGAGTGCTAGTGCCAAGATGTCAACTATAGAATGAAAATTCCCACCAAATGGTTCAAATGCCAACCCCTAAAATATGAAACAAAAATTTATTTATGGGGTTAGGGTTAACATAAAGTGCAAATCAGACACCACGAGTGTAGAGGGTAGATGGGGCTACACTAACCTAGCTATGCTCCAACTGGAGTAGAATGGTGCTACACTTTGATGTGCTCCGAGGGATCCCAAGAGACTACCAGAATGTGACTACATTACCAATACTACATGTGTTAGAGTCAAAAATATCACAATGTATCTACAAACAATGTAAAACAATGCAATTTGGAGGCTATTCTATAAGACTACGCTATTCCCTTTTTTTAGTGGGGTTGCGCATAGGTACAATTTTGGCACAAATGGGGGGTGAAAAAGAGATGAAATTTTTTAATCCTACCTGCCAAAGAAGTGTTGAGGTTGTGATGGAGGTTAATGCTAAGCTCTAGAAGCTTTTGGAGGCTATCCTAAATTACTACACTAGCTACACTCTAAAGCATAGCCCAATAGTTAGGCAAATTTTGCAAAAATTGAAGTCTAGTGCTAGCTATGCTCTAGAGTGTACTAGGGGAAAGTGAGATCATGGCACTGAAACTTAGGAAAAAATTGCAAAAATTGCAGTGCTCATCTAGGTTATGTTGGCTACACTTTAGAGTGTAGTAGGAGGGGTAGCTTTAGTAGTTAGAAAATTTGCCAAACTATTTCTTTCATTCTGAGCTAGCTTGATAACTTTTGGCTTGACACTGACTATGCATGCTACACTGACTATGCTCTAGAGCATAGTAGCGAGAAACTGGGCATAGCACAACACTTGAAAAAAATTTTGCAACTATTTTCAACACTTAGAAAATTTTGCATATTTTGTTTTGTGCTACATGCTATGCTGATTATGCTCTAGAGCATAGTCCCAATAGTGGAAGCATGGGCCAAACACCTAGAAGAAATTTTCCTCATGTTGACACTTAGAAAAATTTTCCGTTGAGGTGCCATCACCCAAATTTGGTGGTGTTTCATTGGCCCCTCTTTGTTGACGTCTAGAGGTGTAGTCTGAGAGACATTGATAAAGAACATGAAACACCATAGCAAACACGACACCACCATCACTCATTGGTACCTAGTTAGAGGATGCTTCACTAAGCTTAAGAGTGCTAAAGATAATGGTATGCTAAATGTAATGGATGAAGGAAATTAGCTTGGGATAGCAAGGGAGGAACAAGATGTAAATGATGTATCATGTTACAAGATGTGGAGTCAGCATGACTAACCATGATCATGACACCATGGTGGCTTGTCACGAAAATGATGACCTCTCATCTGAATGCTTATGACAGAGCCATCACCTATAGCAGTAGAGTGGCTTACCCTTGACATGTTGCCCTCTCACTGAAATGCTTATGAGAAGGCCGATGCAAATTTAGGGTTGGACTGGTTGAGAAATTGAAGCTTTGCTAAGTCTTTCTTGGGGACATGTTTTACCCCCCTTTTATTTTTTTCTTGAGTTTTTTGATTTTATCTTTTTCTTTTATCTTTTTTATGAAATTATAGCTATGATATGCTTATCATCAAGTGGATCATGTGCCATTGAATGGGATTTGCTTAGAGGTAATCATATCACATTTTTAGGGTAGGTGTTTCCTCCATGGGATGAGTTGCATTACATCCACTTTAGCTTCGACTAGCCCATAAAGGCTTTCCATGGGATGAGTTGCATCACGTCTATCATGGATTCTATCATTGATTGAAAGAATAGTGCCATATGCATCAAATAAGTTAGCAAGGAAGATAATATATGCAATGCAAAGGAGTAAATGCAAGTAGGCTAGTTCGATCGAGCACATTGGAGTAATGTGATGACTTGCCATTACAATGAAATGTGTCCCTAAATGATCACCTTTAGGGCATCATCCTGTAAAAAAAATGTAGAAAAGATAGGAAAAATAACAAAACAACATGATATGAGAGTAAACTACTAGTTGCAAAGGTGTTGCAAGTGTCATGAGTATTGGATTAGTTGCAAGAGCTTACAATGCCAAAGTAGGAAGGCTAGTGTAGGTGCTAGAGCTAGAAGGTTGCAAAAGCTCTAGCAACCACACTAGAAGCAAGCATCCCAAGGAGGCTAGAAAGGTGGCTTATGGTGATGGAAATGCATGTGATCAAGACTCCACACCAAGGATAGGAGCTTGAAAATCTAGCAAGATGGTAGAGAGCCAAGATGTTGAATGCACTTCTAAGCCTAGGCAATGGTGAAGGCTAGAGGATGGTAGTAAGGTGGTTGGGCCACAATACTACTGGTACTCTAGTAGGTGGTGTTGATGGTGAGAGCTACAACCAATAATGAAATACCCAAGGCTAGTGATGTTGTCAGCATGACCTGGAAGTGGTACTATTGGTGATGGTGGTGGTAACTCTGGAAGGTTAGCAAAATGCCCTAGGGCATCTTTGGAGGATCAGCAAAATGCCAAGGGTGGTAATGCTGCAAATGTTGAAGAGGCCTCTTTCTTAATGACTTGAACTCTATTTTGGAACTGTAACACCTCACCCTATCCTACCCTACCCATGAGGTGTAGGCAAATGATAGAGGATCGAAAGTATTCACACTCGCTTGTCTACAGAACTATGGATGTTGAGCCATGCATGCTAAATTGCAAACCTAGTTTAAGGTCTTGGTAGACCACATGCTATGCTAGTTTAATGTCCTAGTAGACCATGAACCTAGTTTAAGGTTCTAGTAGGTCATAATATGTTAGTTTATAGTTCCAACAAGCTATTGTGTGCTAGTTTAATGTCATAGTAGATGGTGGATGTTGTGCTAGTTTAACATCATGATGTAAGGACAAGCTATGCTAGTTTAAGCATCATGGTAGATGAATGCTATGGATGCTAGTTTAAGCGTCATGGTCCAAGGATGGTTTGTGGTATTTTATAATGATAGAAAACTATGGTATGCTAGTTTAACATCACAATAGATGGGTGTGCTATGGATGCTAGTTTAATGTCATAGCCCAAGGACACTCTGTGCTAGTTTAACATCATAATAGATTCTTTGTGCCAATTTAATGTCATAGAAAATGCTCTATGCCAATATATAGTCATAGTGGACTCTCTGTGCCATTATAGTCATAGTAGACTCTTGCTTACCTTGCTTTGTTGTTGATGTAGCATTGCGTACTAGGTGAAGTAAAGCTTCAAGTACAAGTGGTTGATCAGATTGGCAAACTCATTGCCATCTAGGTCAGCAGGTTTGAAGGCTTCATTGTCATAAGCCTTAGTGACCAAGAAAGCCCCTTCCTAGTTGACTAAAAATTTTTCTATGGGTTCACAAATATCCTTGAGGACTAAGTCCCCTCTCTTAATTAGGTGTTGATGTTTATTATGATAGTTCTTTTGCCATTTCTTTTCTTGGTACTATTCGATGCGATCAAGCATCTGCATGTGCTCCTTCTGTATAGAGTTAAGATCAATGATTCTCAACACATTATTTTAAGCCTAATCAATGAAGCTTGACAGGATCACACAAAGCAATGGGACCTAAAATTTAAGAGGAAAATTTGCCTTAGACATATATATGAGGCTATATAGCATCTTGTGTATTATTATTCTTCATGTTGTATGGTAGGTCCATAGTGCATAGATCAAATACTCAAGCCATTATTATTTTCTATTGTGAAGCATCTTCTTTAGGAGGTTGACAATGGCCTTGTTTGTGGCCTTTTCTTGGTTGTTCACCTATTGTTAGTATGGTAATGAAAAGAAATTCTTAATGCCAAGGTGTTCACAGAAGGCTTGGTTTCTACATTGCTAAACTATGGACCATTGTCTATGACTATAGTCATGGGTAGACCAAATTGGGTCACTATGTTATCAAGGATGAATTTGCAAACTTGTTGCAATGTTTTCTTTCTAAGGGAAATAGCTTCAACCCACTTGGATTAACTATTATGTAATTAATGTAGTTATTAAGAAAATCTAGAAAATAATTGTTAAAGATGTATATCATATCATGTTGATAGGTTTCTCCTATGTTCTTTAGTTCAAAAGGCATCATTGTGTTGCAAAATGTACCCGAAGGGATCATGAAGGTAGTACTAAGCTAGTGCTCCTGGTTGATCCAAATCTAGTTGTAACCAGAGAACCCATCCATAAAGGACAACAAGGCATGAACAACCTTAGTATTGATTAATTGATCAATACTAGGCAATGAGAAGTTGTCTTGGTTAGGTCCCGAAAGTCTATGCAAATGCATATGCATCTATCTTTCTTAAGTACAACCATGATGTTGGAGACCCAGTATACATAGTCAATGGCCTAGATGAAACCAACTTTGTAAAGCATAGTGATTTCATTATGAACTGCCAATACCACTTTAGTTCTAACCTTGTAGCCTTTCTTCTTAACTAGTTTTATGCAAGGATCAAGGATTATATTGTGCTGCATTATGTAAGCATCTAGGCCTTGCAAGTCTTTGTAGGATGGTGGTTGTAATGAGAAAAAAAGTGACGGTAGACACTACAGTGTCGATGGTAGTCCACCTTCCTCTCCATCCTCTTCATTTGATTCTAAGCATTCCTCTTCATCTATTGGTTCTCATAGAAGCTATCATCAAAATAATCAGGATGAAGGTGATCGACAAGACAATAATGATAATGAAAGCCACCAAGATTGAAGGGGTGGCTAAAATAATCATTGGCATCATCGATGCAATAATGATGATGAATCCTTGTTGGCAACTCAAAGAATTCTTAGCATTGCAAAGGTAGTTAAAATTCCAACTAGGCATGTGAAGGATAGTTGGTTCAAGTGCTTAGACATGAATAATATTTCAAGATTTTAGTGGGGATACAAATTAGATCCATAGACACATCTACAAGCTTTCCATGATGTCTATGCCTTACAGAACATCAAAAATGAATGGTAGAAACTCAAGCTTTTCCCTAGGACACTCATCAAGGAAGCTAAAAGCTTGTACTAGTCCTTCGAATTAAAATCCATTTGTTGATGAAGTACCATGTTAGAGCTATTTAATGAAAAATACCAAACATACACCAGAGTTTCTAATCTGAGAAGCCAAATCCAAGGTTGGAAATAGAGAATACATGAACCCTTGGATGTCATCATGGATAGATACTATTCACTCTTACACCAATGCACTAGCCATGATTATTCTTAGAGAAAAAACTATAAGAACTCTTGCAGTATATGCCCAAGGGAGATTATCTGAACTAAGAGCTCATCAAATCCGAAGGCTTATTTAGCAAGTAGCAAAAGAAGAATATGAGTTATAAAAAGGAGAATGTGTAGAAGAGTATAATAAGAATCCTTCCATTAGGAAATGGGAGGTCTAATTTTATGATGATGAGGAGTCACCACTCAATGAAATGATAAACAAATAAACCTTGCTAATCCAAAAATATATTTCTAATATTTCAACAAAGGTTGATAAATTATGAGAATTTTTGGATGAAAAATTTCAGGTTGCTATGAAGATTACTAAAGAATACAAAGAGAAAAATAATGATCATAACTATAGGAGGCTAAAAGAAGCTAAACATGCCTACCAAAGAGGCAAGGGCAAAGCTATAGCTATAGAGAAAGTTTTGAAAATTGACTCTAATGATGAAACTAATTGTGACATTTGTTAATACAAACATCCAAAGAGTTGTTACCTTATGATGTTACACTTACAAGAGTATGGAGTGTATGCATTGAATCCTTGACTAGCATGTAGGCAAATACCTAGATGATTACCTTATCATTAAGGCAATATAAGATAGCTTCACCAACAACAACAAGCTTACTACCTAAGTGGAGCTCCTCTACAACCTTACAAAAAATACCAATAATGGTGCTAACCACAATCATGGGGAATGCCACCATCATGTAAGTAGTACCCTTATAGGCCACAAGATCCATATGGATACTATGTTTAGCAACCCATCTCTTCAAGAAGTTCTACAAGTCATACCTCATTTTAGCATCATTATTACCCTCCATAGTACCACCGAACACATTCACCATCTACTCTATGGGAAAATCCATATCCATACCACATTTTGCATTCATCTGCACACACACCTCCATCTTCAACCCAGTCATCTCCTACTCCATCCATGCAAGGAGGGATTTCTCCATAGCCATAAAAACAAAATGATACGAGGGTTGTACATTCACAACTATCTTTTTAGCCAAGTGATTCAAATAATCGATCTAGAAAAACATTGTTCTAACCTAGTAGTCCTCTCCAACCCTCACAACCTAGTATGAATGATTGTCCTGAATCTCCAATACCTTCATCCTCTACATCTAATACCTTTGAGTATCCTTCAAATGAAATGCTACCTTAGATTCACACTGTGATGCTAACTCATGTTATTTTTGACTGGATCAAGGCTGGAAATCTTTCCATTAAAAGTGTTAACCTAGGAAGTTCTCTCATTTACCTATAAATCATTGGAAATGAGTCGTGTAAGGCTCTTCTTAACTCTAGTTCCAGAGTTAATCTCATATTTCATGAAATGTACAAGGCCTAGAACCTACCACCTCTTCAGAAGCGTAACATGAATCTAGAATTGGTAGATTAGTCAATTACCGTCCCTTTGGGATTAGTAGAGAATATTGTAACTATTGTTTCTAGGTGGTCCTATCCTACTAACTTTTTGGTGATCAAGGTTGAAAACTACAAAAGTGACTTCCCCATCATTCTAGGAAGAGCTTGGTTAAGCATGGTCAACGCATGTATGGGCATAATGAATCTCTCTTCAGAAATCTTCAAAGAAAATGAATTAGGAACGATAGAGAAGAAGCATATTCCATGCATCACATACAGTGATAATGGGTGCAATTTCATGTAAAATACTTGGTCCATCAAAAGTACATATATTAAAGCATGCAATTAGTATGAATAAGAAATTAATATTCAAAGGTGTTTGTAGATAGTAGCCACAAAATCGGAGGATACCTAGCGGCTGATAGCTAACTTAGATAGTAGAAAATGATGCATGGAACCAAATAAGGGTCTAATATGTGCTTATGTTGTTGAATTCATGGATAAACTTGAATAAGTTCATCCCCAACTATCTAATGAAGATGATGATACCTATTGGGGAGAGTTGAAAATCCCAAATAACTTCAAGTAGGAGCCCCTAGAGCTAAAAACATTACCAGCCAACATGGAATATGCATTTTTAAACAATGGTAAGCTAGTCATAGTTAATGCCAAACTTTCTCTAAAATAAAAGAAAAAGCTATTAAAGGTAGTTAACAAGTAGCCAATAGACTTTGCTTGGTCACATCTTGAGCTAACAGAAATCAATCCAAGGATATGCCAGCATCGAATTTACACTGACCTAGCTATGAAGCTTAGAAGGTAGCCATAGAAGTGGCAATATGCCAAATTGAATTAGATCATCAAGGTGAAAATTAAAAAACTCCTCAAGGTAGGGTTCATCTATTCCATCATGGATAGTGAGTGGATTAGCTCACTTGTAATTGTGCCAAAGAAAGGTGTTAAATGGTGAGTTTGAATAAATTTGAGGTTATTAAGTATGACAACATTTAAAGATCATTTTCCATTGTCATTTGTGGATCAAGTATTGGACACCATATTCAAGAATAGTTATTATAGCTTCTTGGATGATTATAGTGGCTATAACTAAAGCCAAATCAATCTAGAAGATCAAGCCAAGATAACATTCATATTTCTGGGGGACTTTTTCATATTGTAAGATGTCATTGTCTCTGTGTAATGCCCCTATAAAATTTCAATGCCTAGTTCTTAGTAATTTCCAATAGCAGATTGGGAATGGTGTGGAAGTCTTCATGGATGACTTTTCCACCTATGAAGCCACTGAAGAGATGTGTTGAAACAAATCTGTGGCTCAATTGGCAAATAGTCATCTCGTGGTCCATGAAGACATTGTACTGGGACATAGAATCACTTAAGATGGGATTTAGGTAGATCCAAAAAAGATAAGGTTCATCCAAGAAATAACACGCTAGCTAGAGATAGCTAAAGATGTTTTCTTATTTCTTGTACACAGTGGCTACTACCACCTGTTCATAGAGAATTTTCCTAAGATCACAAAACCATTGGTAGAACTTACAAAGAAAGATGCACCTTTCATCTAGACTAAGGAATGTGAACATGCATTCTAATAGTTAAAGGATAAACTCATAGAAACACCAATCCTATGAACACTAGACTTGTCTAGACCCTTTCACATCATGAAAAATACATCTAACTATTCCTTGGGAGCAGTGCTCATGTAGATGGATGATAAGAAATGCCCATACTACATCCACTACACAATTTGAAGCATTATGGAAGCATAATTAAATTACACCACCATGAAAAAATAATTAATGGTAGTGGTGTATGCTCTGGAAATGTTTAGGCACTATGTGGTTGGCTACAAAGTATTTCTGCATATAGACCACAATGCAATCTGCTTTCTCATGAACAAGCCAACGATGAGCCCTCATGTCATATGCTGGCTTGTGATCTTACAAGAATTCAATCTCATGATGGTAGATCAAAACGGGATTGAGAATGTGGTCACTAACCACCTCTCTCACTTAAGAAAAACTAATAAAGAGGAGGAGAGCCTACTATTTGATTAGTTTCTAGATGAATCCCTCCTTATAGAAGCAGTAAATGACCAAATGCCTGTAAAAAGAACATGGTAGAATGACATCTTCACTTATTTTCATACCTAGGATATGCCATAAGATCTTGACTTTAGAAAGAAGTAACAATTTCTTCATTAGGCCAAATATTTCATGGAAGTCAATAGACATCTTTACAAAGTATGCTTCGATGGCCTAATTCATTAGTATGTCCCTAATGAAGACCAACTACGCATTCTCTAGGATGCTCATGAAGGACCTTGTGGAGGCCACTATGTAGCGAGATGCATAGCTATAAAAATCCTAATGGCAGGATACTATTGGCCTATAATCTTTAGGGATGCCCACCAGTTTATCCAATCTTGTGAACATTGTTAATGAAATGGGGGGATGACTGCTCACATGGAAGGTCCTCAATAGTGGATTTAACCATTGGAACCTTTTGACATATGGGGTGTTAACTTCATGGATCCCATCACATCCATGTCCAACTAAAAGGCATATATTATTGTAGTAGTTGACTATTGCACAAAATGGGTAGAAGCAGTAGTTGGTACTAATTGTAAATCATCCACTACTGCTAGATTGCTATAAAAAAATATTGTAAATAGGTTTGATGTGCCACGTTCAATAATTTCTAATAATGGAACTCATTTCATAGGTCCCACTTTTAGAAAGCTAATGTAACACTTGGGGGTTGAACATACATTAACAACACCCTACCATCCCCAAGAAAATGGTCAAGCAGAGGTAACTAATTGGAAGATCACAAAAATACTAACATGAACCATTAGGAAATATAGGAAATATTGGATCACAAAACTTAATGATGTTCTTTGGGCTTATCATTCAACATGAAAACTTCCTATTGGCTATTCTCCCTATGAGTTGATATATGAAAAACTTCCAATGCCTCTAACTCAATCCAAGCTTTGTACACTCTCAACAACTTTTGATCTAAATCTTGACCTAAATCTACTATAGAAAGAAAGATTGATCAACCTAAATGTACTATATGAAAACCAATTAGTGGTCCTATCTTTGAACGAGATGCACAAGACATTCAACAAGCAATGTCATGAGGAAAGTGAAATTTCAACTAGGAGATAAGGGTCTCTATTGTTACCCCACACAAGTACCCTTGAAGGAAAAATTTTAAACAATGTGGAAGGAACCTTATATAATTTATTAAACCTTTCCCTCTCAGGCCATGTTACTATACAAACCTAAAATCCTAGATAAAAAGTAGTTGGTCAACATTCAACAAGACATTACTTCAAACTAAGATAGGCTGGTGTAACTATCACCTTAATGAATGGACAACCACATTCTATTTTTTGGATCTCCTCCTTCCAACTTTGTCATGGGGGAAATCGACATCCATGCTAACAATCCATATGTCTTCCTAGTTTTCCCATTTTTCTTTTTCACATTTTTGATTTTTACAAGTTATTTATTTTACAAATTTTTGATTTTTAATTTTTAAATTTTTCTAATTTTCCACCATCATTAATACCTTTGAACCTTTCTAGGTTATTTTATACTTTCTTATATATTTTACTTTTTTTTTGTTTTGTTCAAGTATGATATTTCCTCATTTTTGCTAATAAAATTGCTTTATTTCCATAAGAAACAGTGCTACAATTACTATTTACTAATGATGATTTGTGGAAGAAACCTTATATAATTTATTAAACCTTTTCCTCTCAGGCCATGTTACTATACAAACCTAAAATCCCAAATAAAAGGTAGTTGGTCAACATTCAACAAGTAAGACATTACTTCAAACTAAGATAGGTTGGTGTAACTATCACCTTAATGAATGGACAACCACATTCTATTTTTTGGATCTCCTCCTTCCAACTTTGTCATGGGGGAAATGGCCATCCATGCTAACAATCCATATTTCTTCTTAGTTTTTCCATTTTTCTTTTTCACATTTTTGATTTTTACAAGTTATTTATTTTACAAATTTTTGATTTTTGATTTTTAAATTTTTCTAATTTTCCACCATCATTAATACCTTTGAACCTTTCTAGATTATTTTATACTTTCTTATATATTTTACTTTTTTTTGTTTTTTTCAAGTATGATATTTCCTCATTTTTGCTAATAAAATTGCTTTATTTCCATAAGAAACAGTACTACAATTACTATTTACTAATGATGATTTGTGCTTAATGTTGTGATTGTTGATGTTTGGTTTCTATTTTTGAATTCTAATGTTTGATGACTATGACATGGTTTATTTTGCATGGAATAGGTAGTGAGTCCATGTCATCCATCCATCAAATAAACTCTATGATTTTCCATGTTTTGGGAATTTGAGGTCCCTTCCATGAAAGAAAATTTTAATCAATCAATGACCTTGAATTAGGAAGGATTCAAAGGTTTGTAGCGGGTGTGACTTCAAGGGGACTCAATACTCTTTGTACTCTTCTACTTTCTTGGGTGCTTAAGTGTTTTTCATAGACCTATTACCATATCATTTCAACCACTAATAAGAAATCAAATAAAGTCTTTTCATGGTGTGCTTCCCATTCAAAAATTCAAAAAAGAAAAAAACAAAATAAACAATGGGAATTCAAAGCACATCCCTTAGACACAATAAATAAATAAGTCTTTGCATGGTGTGGTTCTAATTTTTTAAAAAATGATGGAAATTCAAAGAACACCCCTTAGAAAAATAAATGGGCTATAAGCATTGGTTATGAAACTAGAAAGACATGCACTCATGCTTAAAGGTCCTCTCTATCTAAGGCCTTGTCTCAATTCCTACTTCTCTTTTTTCTTCTCTTTATGAAATTATGGTTATTTTGTGGATGCACTCTCGTGTCTCATGCAGGTGAACCAATCATAGAGTGACCATGCGAAGTCACTGAAAGTAGCTAGTTTTGGTTTGGACTAAGAATGAATCTTCTTAGTTCATTTTAACCATAAATTCCAAAAGGGACTTCTTATGACCTTAATGCAAAACTCCATTCCACCTTTCCCATCATCCATCCATGTTACCATAACTCACCTCATTTTCAAGTTCTATGTTATGTTCTATATTTTGGTCTAATGTGTTTAAATTCATGGAGAGATTCTTTTTGGCTGGTCCTTAACTTTTCATGACTATTAATCAACTATGGGGTCCACCTACTTCTCAGTTTAGGTTATGCAAGGGCAATAAGGACATGAGGTCCTGCAAAACGTCGTACAGGCGACGATGTTGCCTGTACGATAATACGATAATGGTGATCATGGAACTGTTTCCGTTAGTTGAAGTGTTGCAAGTTCTTAAAACAAGCGACGACGACATAGTCTTTAACGTCATGCAGGTCTTGGTGAGGATTTGCATGAAGTTGCTGAGTGCCATGCGTTCATCAACCACGGAGCACTATGCAAAATGGCAGTAGGGATCAACGTGTGTCTATGTGCAGCTCTGATGTTACTTTACTCTCTGTTCAGAAGGTAGCACTGCAGTGCTTTACATTGGGAATCCACGCCCAACTCCTTACAGGACATTGTAGCATGGCAGAGTTTTCGAAGTTCCAATCTTCAAGGGAAGAAACATAACAAATATTCATAAAAAATATCGATCATGATGAATAGGGGTAGTTTGTTTATCATCTAGATTTATTTGCCCAATGAATGTTTATTTTATGGCATTGCTTTATATTCTCATTAGTTACTGTGTACAAAGAAGCAAAGGTTCCAATGTAGAGTAGTCTTTGTTAAAAGTAGAAAAGAAATTAAAAATTAAAAAGAAAAAGAAAAAAGAACTTATTATGGGATACTTGTTCAATGCTCCATATGAATTGAACACTTGTCAATTATCTATAGTAGTTATAATTAATTATCTTGGTGGTTGTAACTACAAAAAGGGACATCTGGCAATTATGGTTATAACTCCATTGTGGTTATAACTAATTATCATTAATTCATATGATGGTTATAACCAACCCCATAATGTTTGTAACTTATCTCAACTTCTTATAATGATTGTAAATGCTCTTAAGTCACTATAAAAGGGCTTAAGGGTAGAATTCAAAGGGAATCTTGTGAGTTTTTTTCTTCTCATTTTGTCTTAGTCGCTTAGGTAATGGTTTAAATAGTATCATGATTTTAAATAGTATCATGCATTTAATTTTTAGATTTTTCTAAGTTGCCTTTATAGTTTTGTTTTTGCATAATATTAGACTTCTATTAAGGTTTGCCAAATAAGAACTTATNATATTAAGGTTTTCCAAATAAGAACTTATGTTGTATTAGAGAAGCATCTTGAGTAATTTAATAGAAATGTCCTATAGAAATTGCCTATTTGAGTTTAGGGGATCTAGCTAATCTTTGATACTTTGAGAGAACTAAAATAGCTTGTTTATTTATGAAGTTTATTACCTTAATATTGCAATGTTGAAATTGTTAAACTTTTTTGGAAGTTCTATTGTTTACAATTCTTAATTAATTTTAACTAGCTAAATAGAAGCTTGTATTTTGTCATTTACAAAGCATTTTGGTAGTTAAATAAAATTGTCTTATATGAAATTGCTTGTTGAGCTTAGAGGTTTGGACAATTCATAATAGATTGAATTGGAATAACTTTATTACAAAATGTTTACTCATGTCAATGGATCTTAGTTAAATATTTGAGATCCTACACAAATCCATTTTCTTTTCTTTTCTATTTCTAAAATCCATTGAATCTTGCTCCATTTCTAGTTTTCTTGTAGAATTTTCTTTGTGGGAGAAATTAGGAGTAGATTGGCAGAATTGTGCTCAAACATTTTTGTGAAATTTTATTTGTTACAAGTAATGTACTATAGGGACTCTATAGACTAAGTGATTTGATGAAATAGGAACCTTCAACAACTAACAATATTGGACAAAGTTAGTTAAATTTCTTTTATGATAGCCAAATACAGTTTTATACACAACCCTCACCATTTCAACATTCACAACAACAAACATATATTTACATTTTGTTCATTTTATAACCACTGAGTCTATTTGGGGGTATCTAGGCTTTGGTGTTGCTATAGACTAATAAGCACCTAAATCCTGTTTGAAAAACACCTTCATTTCCCATGATCCCAAAGTCATAATCAAAGACCGACAACATTGGTAGTCCCAATGGTCACCAATAGTAACATGTCTTTCTAGTGAAACACCTAAAAATTATATTCTATACATTTATTATGTTTTTACTATGTCAACCTTATCAAAGGACTACCTTTAGCCATGACTAACATGTCTTTCTAGTGACATGGTAAGGTAGCACTTATTTTACACATTCTTCTATTTTTTGTTAGAACTCAAGTAAATAATACAAATTAATAATAGGATAAGACTTATAATAGTAGCCTTAGAGAATTCACAAATCTGCTTGATGTCACACTTGTTTCATTCCCACTTGGTTCTTCACTTTTCTATATGGGCATAATGATCATAAGCTTATTTAATATTTATTGTAAAAAAATATCATTATGGCCATGGTAAGAACCTCTTATTATTGGAAATGAGTAGATTGATAATGTGGTCTCATTATATATAGAATCATTCCTTCCATGATTTGATAGTATAGAGTAATTTTTACATTATTAGGATTACATCTTGCTTTCTTCCTTTGGATTTTATTGGAAAAATTAACAAAAATATTTACAACAAAGATGATGAGAAATCATAGAAAAATTGATATGAATAGTAAAGGATGATAAAAATGTAAAAATGTAGAAAGAATTTAAAAGTATCAAAGAATAGAAATTTATTAAGAAATGGGAAAAGTATTGAAGAATTTTAAAAATATCAAAGAATATGAAAAAGTAGTAAGAAAAGAAAAGATTCAGTGCCTAAGTATTTCAATGGACATCCCCATGACTATTATTGAAAAAAATTAACAAAAAGATGAAATGTGTTAAGGATGGTTTGGTATACAAGGTAGGATCCATAGAGGAGTCAAGATGTTCATAGAATGGTTTGACTTGCTAAATATTAACTAGGATAAGCTTTGTTGACTAGTTGGGTGATATATCTGCATGACACTCGATTGGTATGTTGCATGGATAATATAGGATCCTTCCTATAAATTTTGAAATTTAGCCTTTTATGACACATGACTAGGATTGTAGCATAGGACTTTATCATTCGATTGGATTGATACTTATTTTATTCTTGTGTTATTCCTACATTTGGAGTATTTCTTGTGAATCTCATTACTCATCAAAGCTACAAGTCTATTTTCCTCTAAAAGGTTAAGATTCATGAAATGCTTTTTCTTTAAGCTAAGATTAGGTCCAAGTCAAGCTCACTAGTAGTAGTTAAATTTTGTAGCTCCACTTGGATTGGTAGTGTAGGAATGTTTTCATAAACTAGTTCATCGAATGAGTAGCCTATTGGAAGTTTCCATGTGGATCTATATGCCCATAGAGCATCATTCAACTTAGGGATTCAATCCTTTCTAAATTAACTAACTATTCTAATTAATATTCTTGTGATTTCTTGGTTAGTCAGTTCTACTTAATCATTTGCCTAGGGATGATATGGCATGGTTAATTTCCCAAGTTGCTACATTGCCTTTTAAACTATAGCTCCTATAAAATGTGTTTCATTCTTAGATATGAGCATGCATGGTACTCCAAATCTATTCAAAATGTGTTGTTGAAAGAACTTAGTAGATATTTTGGTTGTGCAATCTTTGACTACATCTACTTTT
>MNCI01035329.1:44788-63509 GCA_015680685.1 Gnetum montanum
TGAAACTATTAAATCACAATAATACACCACTAGAAAAAGAAAACAAAAAATTAAATGATCACAATTCCATTACCATCAAGATTACATGGGACAATAACTGAAAAGTTAAATCACTAAGGATGGTAATTGAACCACCTAGAGTGTATGATCTAGGATACCTAGAGTACATTTTTTGAATACTCATCCATGAGTTCAATCATGGGGGAGATGCCTTATCTTGATTTTGGAATTAATAAGTGTTTTTTCATTTTTTTTGTTTTATAATTATTTTAAATTTTAAATTTTTTGAGATATTGTTTCACATTCTTTGATATAATTTTTTCCATTCTTTTATACTTTTCCATTTCTTAAATTTTCAATATTAATTTATGTTTTTTAATTTTTTAATAATTTTTCATTTTGTGACATTTTTCATTCTTTACATCTTTTTCCAATTTTTTACTATCTTTTTCATACTTTTTTTTCATGACCCTTGTAAATAATTTTGACTATTAATAAAAGACATTAGGAATAAGGCAAGATGTAGTCCAATAAAGTGAAAATTTCTCTATGTTATCAAGACATAAGTAATAGATGATTTGAACAATGAGACCACAACATTCATCCCTTCAATTCTATCAATAAGTGGTTCTTACCATGGCCATAATAATATTTTTTCCATCATACAAATAAGAATAAACTTTTGATTATTATGCCTAGATCAAAAACTGAGGAAACAAGTGGGAATGTAAAGGGTATGACATCAAGGGGATTTATGAACTCTCTTGAAATAATTTTGTTACTTTTATCCTATTGATAGGTTGTATTATATCCTTGTAGATCTAAAAAAAATGGGAGGAAGAGTGAAATAAGCACTACCTTATCATGTCACTAGAAAGACATGTTACCCATGCTTGAAGGTAGTCCTCTAGTAAGGTTGACACAGATAAAAATAAAAATCATTCACAGAATAAAATTCTTGGGGTCCCACTAGAAAACCATGTTAACCATGCCTCAAGTTAGGTGGCTTTTGAAGGATTTCATAAAATGATAAGTGTAATGAATAAACTTCTTTCTTGGACAATATGCTAAGTGACAATACTTCTAGCAATAGTGGTGGTCTGACGATTGTAATTCCAAGAGATGAGAGAATGCCATGTCAATAAAATGTGGTTTGGACTTGGTTTGAATCTTTAAAATAAAGGCTAATGATTACTTTAACCACTAATAAAATACAAGAATTTATTATGCTTAAGGTAAGATACATCACATTCCAATTTCTGTAATCCGTTCTAATTCCATTTCATCTCATTGTATGAGTGATCATAACTTGTGCTTTATTGTAACATAGCGTAATTTTTCCTAATTTGGTGGTACTAAAATATGTGTTTTTCTTAATAGGTATGCATTTAATTTAACTCCTTAAGTGTCTAAGGAAACTTTTAGGCATGGTTATACAAAGGCATTAAGGGTTGGAGCTTGCTTTGGGGATGATCCACTTGTATAACTATTGTATCTTATACCTACCAAGAGACTCCACATCATATTGAGCCTTCCAACACCAATAAACATCTATAAAAATGTTCCATATCATTCCACTATCCATTCCAACAACATGAACTCATTACCCTTCTCATCCATCTTATCCACACTTCATGAACTTTCATGGCACGAGATTCCTTCTTTATGAACTTTCTATGCTAGATTCTTGAAAAATATGCATCATCTATAGCTTGAGACAATTTAAACATGCTTTCTACTTTCCAAACATTTGGGATGATTTAGTTTTCATCCTTAGAAGTTATCAGAAAATGTGAATTTTTGGCCTTTCAATATCAGATCTCTCTAATATCAAAGCCCCTCCGATATTGGATATCAAAGTCTATAAAATCTATATATATGTGGACACTTAGTGATTTTTTTCACATTTCACATTTCAAGCCTAGGGAGATTTTTTCATTTTTCTTCTACGATTTAAGCTCTAACCTCCTAGCTTTCCCATGCCATAACTTGTACATTATTGCTTCAATTATCATGACTTTTGAATCTATTTGATTCCTATGTGCTCATCTTAGTCATGGGAGAGCTACTAGTGAGGAATATCTAAGTAAATGTTTTGAAATCCTTAATGCTGGAAGGTATTATAAGGGTAAGTTTAAAGGAAAGTAATAAGAATTTGTAATGAAAATCATTCATGTTAAGGCCAAAAAAATTTAATAGGACTCCTAATTAACCACACCAATTATCTTAATCCATAGAAAAGTGATAATGGGGTTACTTTTTCAAAATTTGCTAACTATGCAATCATAATGAACTAACAACTTAATGTAACTAAGGGTATGAGTAAGGTATAGAACTATTAAGAATTTATGAGGACACTTTAGTAACTCCAAACCCTTGATTGATTGTAGATGATCCCAAAGAGAGGAGAACAAGGTAAACTTCCACAACTAGCAAGCAAGAGACCAAGAGGTTGTGGGAGAGGCCAAATAGGGGAATAAGAGACCCAAGAAAAACATGTAGAGCAGGAGGCTCAATCCTTTAGTATCAATCAAGAAACCCCTACTACAGGATGCTTGGTCCAAGTAGAGGTAGAAGGATAGCAAGAACAAGGACAGTGTCTCATGCTCTCACAAGAATGCCTTCAAACCCTCTAGGAGAAATCACTTTTGATCATAGTGATTGTGGAAATGAACTTTGGTCCATTTTTGAAATTTGTTTCAAACGAGGTAAAGATGCAACTCCAAGCACCACCACTATGGCCCATTCTATCAAATAGTGGTGAATGGTATCTATGGGAGACTTACAAATTCTAGCACAATAAAGAGAAAGATGATATGGTTAACATAGAGGGAGTCTCCATCTGATACTTGTTGGTGACCATTTGGGACTGCCAACATTGGGCCTCCATTCTTGCAACCTTGGGAGTCATGGGATGTGAAGATGTTCTTCAAATAGGGTTTAGGTGCTTGCTAGTCTTTGGAAACACCAAGGTTCAGATACCTCTAAATAGACTTAGTCATCATGAAACTAACTAAATGTGAGTATGTATTTGCTATTGTAAATGTTAAAATGGTTGGGTTGTGCATGAAACTGTAACTGGTTATCATAAAAATAAATTTAGCTAACTTTGTCAAATACTATGAGTTGCTGAAGGTTTATTTTTTGTCAAGTTGCTTAGTCTATATGGTCCCTATAGTGCGTTACTTGTAACAAGTAAAATTTCACAAAAACATTTGAGCACAATTTTGTCATTCTACTCCTAATTTTTCCTAGAGAGAAAACTCCACATGAAAACTAGAAATAGAGCAAGATTTAATGGGTTTTAGAAAGAGAAAAAATAAATAAAGTAGATTTGTTTGGAATCTCAAACATTTAAGCAAGATAAATTAACATGAGGAAACACTTCACAATAAAGCTATTCCAATTCAATCTATTACGAATCATCTAAACCTTTTGAGCTCAACAAGGACTTTCATAAAAGACACTATATTTAACTACCAAAATGCTTTGTAAATGACAAAGTAAAAGTTTCTATTTGGCTAGTTAAAATTGATCAAGAATTGCAAACAATGGAACTTTCAAAAAACTTTGACAATTTCAAGCTTGTAATATGAAGGTAATAAAATTTAAAAATAAAGAATTTATTTCAATCATTTCAAAGTATCAAAGATTTTCTAGATTCTCTGAACTCAAATAGGCATTTTCTTGAAGACATTACTATTAATTTGCTCACGATGCTTTTCTACAACATAAACTTTTATATTTCAAACCTAGAAATTCTCAAAATTAAATGCGAAGCATGATACTATCTAAACTATTAGCTAAGTAACTAAAACCAAATAGGAAAAAATGAACACACTATATTAGAAAGAAAAAGAAGCAACCGAATTGATGTCTTTAGCATGCTATCTTACAAGTAACCTTTAATATTCTTCAAAGTTGCTTCTTCCAAATTCTTCCCCCATGCCTAAATTCTATCCTTAAGGCCCTTTTATAGTAACTTTACGGTAGTTACAATCATCATGAAGAGTTGAAATGGGTTACAAATATTGAGGGGATTAATTCATAATCATCCTAAGAAGTTATAACTTCCATACAAAGTTATTAGAGATTTAAGCTATGGTTTTCTTGGCAACAAATATCATGGAAATGTTTTTGTAACTATCATAGGAAGTTACAACTTCCATGGGAAGTTACAACTATAAAAATATAAGCTATAGTTGACAAGTGTTAAAGGGATAACTATTCCATGAATATATATATTTTTTAAAAACAAAGCATCTCCCATACATGTCCAAAATCACCATAAATCATTTCAAGGTTGATGGAAAATGACAATATTGAGTATGAGTACCAAAAATTCATGAAATGCAATAACAAAAAGCATAAAAAAGAAACAACAGTGTGATATGGCATCATGCCAAATGGAGTTGGATAGCACCACATGCTCTCTTTCTCATTTCCAAACAAAGATCCCTCCTTGTTCTTTTTACAAGAGTAGCCTTTTCATAAGAGACCATAGAGAAATTACCGCCATGGTCTATCCCATTACTTACGAGTCCAACCTTTGCTACCTTCACTATCCATATGGATGAAGTATCCATACACCACATGCGTACTCATCACTCTACTATGCTATCTTCATAGTACTTAACATTTCCTTGAATGCAAAGCTCTCTTCAGCACCTTTCCCTGCACACAACATTGTCTCTTTTTGGCATAATTGCCATAATTGTAGTTAAGGTATACACATGGCCTTGTGATTTTATTGATGATGATTATCACCATGTGGTTGCTTCTATTGCTACTATAACTGATGTTGTTGATGTTGTTGGAAGTCAGTAATAATAATGACAATGATAGAGTTGGAGCTAACACTTGTGCTAGTGCATAGATGATAGAGACATGGAAATTGTAGGATAAATCATCATAAAAGAAATGAACCTTATGTTTTCATTGAATATTTCTCAACAAAATAAAGTTGATCCAACCTTGAATTAAGATGTATGAGCTAGATCTTTTTCGCAGCTTAAATAACCATTTCCATGATGATCCAAGCTCTTTGTTGTTAGGAAAAAGCCCATAAAATTGAAGGGTTACACCATACTAGGAATCACGTTGTAGGGAATGATGTATAGAATCCTCAAGTATCATCATAATGTGTGGTGCTTGCTAAGTAGGAACAACTAGCCTACTTTTTTATCTATTGACATCACTAACATTGAGGTGCTACTTCTTGGCATCCCTAAGCTGCATAGCATTCTATGATCATAGTAAATAATACAATCTTTTTTCTACATCTTGTATTTATCTATAGCAGAGGCTAGATTCACCTATTTTTCATAGATTTTTAACAATGTAGTGCATACATTTTTATTTACCATATCCTACTTGTGGAAAATCATGAACAAAGTTAATGCCTTGATACAACAACACGAGCAATCTTATGACCATTATTGTGCATGACAAATAATCCTTGTCAAGAATCTCTAGAAATAATTTTTTGGGATGTACCATTCTTTCATTCGACACATATCTTGAACCCATGACATTTCAAGAACCTAAATTTTCATAGGTATTTGTGAAATACATAGGTGGCCTCATGAATCTGCCCATTTTGTTCAAAACTTGTTAAAATTATAGTCTAGGATTTAATCTCAAAAGTGATCCCTTGTCTTGTTTTATCAAAACCTTTATCATTACCATTGAAGATGCCCCTACACTTTCTTTCATCCCTAGTAGTAATTCGCAATCTTTTGAATGAGCTATGACACCAATATATCCATCCTCTTGTTTGATAAATTCTAAGATATTTTTATATGCACTAGAATAATTTATCTTATAGTCTCATTCAAAAGATATGTGGATTTCTTTCTTAATACTTTAGAAAGTAACTCCACTAATCTTTCATATATATGTGCATTGTCAACACTAGTTGAAGATTCAACTAAAATGTCATGAGGATCCTAGCTTGGTATATTATCATCCCATTCATAGATTCTTCGAAAATAATTAGATTGATTGCATTGTACCATTTTTTCCTCATCAAGGATAGTTTCCAAATGTGTTTTACATACAAATGGAACATCTTTCTCACTCTCAAGATCTTCTACCAATTGTGACTTTAAAGGTGTATCATTAAAGGAAGATAACTTGCTGCATTTCCTAGTTAGGCATATGGAAAGATTCAGATCATTTTCAACCATTGTAAAGTTTGTTCCATGAAATGGCTGAAATATTCCCACAATACTCAGCAAAGGTAATAGTAGAAGCTCTAAATGTGCCCAATGAAGGGGCAAGGTTAGCACATTTGTTCACTAGATCAAATATAGAAACTAGAAAACTGTGGCTGAGGAGAGCATATGGAAAAGAAGATAAGGAGTACAATGAACTAACATTAGAAGAAAGAATATATTTTAAAACTAGAACATATCACCTATTTCCCTCCAAATGACTCAATGGGATATCCATCTATATGGCCAGAGGAAGTGCAATCCTTATGGAATAATATAATGGCAATCTTGCACAACTCTATTTTATGGAAATTCAGAGGCAGTTCAAAAAAATGAAGGCAAGGAAGATCATACTTCCATTTCCTTGCCTAATTAGGAAGTTGTGTAAATACGATAGAATCTTAGGGTACACTAATGATGTCCTAAAGAAAGCTCAAAATGCTTCATATGCTGAAATAATCAAGGCAACACCACCAAAGAAAGATCAGGTTGAAGAAGAGATAGAAGCTAGGGAAACTACATAGACTAAGCAATAATAACAAGTGGCTCTCAATGGTCAATGGTAGTAGTAGCAATAGCAAGTCCCAGCATTCATGCCATAGGACTATAGGCCCTAAATGTGTCATCTGTAAGAAATTGTAGAAACTATTAATTGGGGAACATGGGAGGAGGCCAACCTCTACAAAGTGATCCATAGTGCCATTCAATCCATAGTTTCCATAGATCCTCAAACTGGTAAAATATCTTTATAATTACGATGAGAGGCTCAATAGTCACAATAGATTTTTGAGAATGCTACATCATTCCAATTGGTGCTTGAAATAGGAGAAGGACCCACAATTATGGTTATGCAGCACCAAGATGCAATAGGAGCTACAAAAGTGAACNTCTTGAAATAGGAGAAGGACCCACAATTATGGTTATGCAGCACCAAGATGCAATAGGAGCTACAAAAGTGAACATAGATCACATCACAGAATCTTTTAATGTACCTATTATGCCACCAACAAATCTAACTAAAGCTAGAGATGCTCAGATGCTAGCTAGAACCTCAATGAATCCTGCTAATCATGAGGATGTACTAGATCTACTTTTGTACACTAGACACTACTATTTTTGACATCCCAAGTGATGTCACTGTAGGGTAGTTAGAACTTATAATGATAATGGGTAAGATGGTCATGGTAGAGAACAAGGTGGACCATACAAAAGCTAAAATCCTTAGATTACAAAAAGAGCTCATGATCCTAAAGGGTGAACATTAAGAGCCAATTTAATTCATTATGCCTAACTAGTTTGAAAAATTCAAAATAGAGCAAATTAATCACCTACTAGAGCAGTACAAACAAATAGAAAATAAGAAGGATAAAGTAATGTAGAATGCCTTAGTAGTAGAAGCACAAGTGTACACACATGCTAAGGCATTCATTTTAGCACAAGAAGAGAATAAAAAACTCACTACAAACAACACCAAATTAACAAACATTGAGAAGAAAAAAAATATCCTAGAAGAAATCATCCATTAGTTGAGAGAATAACTAATGAAGGTTAACCAAGATATGAACCACTTAGCAAGAGAAAATTAAACCTTCTCAATAGATGAGGTACATGTGAGTAGACAAAAGTTAACCATTGAGATTAGCACATGGCAAAATGAAGCTAAGAAGCATGAGAGGTTCAAGGAAGACTTTTTTGATCAAGTGGGAATGTATAAGATAATCAATGATAAGGATATCTAGATGGCTAAGGCCTGAATTTCTACCATCTTAACATAGAACATAGATTGGAAACCCATATTGAAAAGTTATGCTCACATCCACCAAGCGAAAGTCAACAATAAAGACCTATAGATAAAGGAACTAAAAGAGTACATGGGATTAGCTAACCTTCGTTATGCTAACTTGGCCAATGTAATAGCAAGAAAGCCAAGAAATGAACTTGAATAGCAAGTAGCAGCCACATATGCCTTGTATGAAAAGGAGTTTGCAAATTGGAAAGATTCCTTACAAAAAATTTAGGTGGAGAACTTTGAATTAGAAGCAATAAAGGTTGGATACTAAGTGCAAAAATATGTTGTAGTGAACCTAGCCAAAAGATTTTTAAATTATGATAATCTATGAGAAAGGCCAGAGAATTTGAAGAAGAGAGGAGATAGTTTGTGGCATGGTATGTCAAAGGTAATCAAATATTTTCATAGCTACCATGTCCATAGGATGTACCAGCTCCATTACACATTGCACAATAAGCATTGATTGTACATGACCCAAGAATGAAGGAGGAGAAGCTTCAAGTATTACTAAATAGATATAAATTTTAGAAGCTTGATGACAAGGGGAAGTAACTAATGGAGGAGCCACCACCACTAGGCACTACATGGGCTACATCAAGCATCATCCAATTTTGTTTTGTGTCAAAGTGCCTTGTCATTTCTTGCATCATTTTTGTAAAAACACCACTGTAGCATAAATTATCATGTATATAGTTAAGTTAGCCATGTAAATCTACCTCCCAATTTTGTAAAAAACTCTATCCTCATTTTATTTTAACTCAAGGATGATTTTTTAGTCAATTGTGGGGGTATGATAAAGTCAAGTTTTTCAAGGACTATGATATTGGATATACAATATCGTAGCACTAGCTATGTTGTTGTATATGTGATATCACATAATGTGTTCCAACCTATAAATATAGCACCTAGACACATAGATCTAAAATAGTTTTTATTCCATAGTAACTAGACTCTTTCAGTTTGTTTTTGTGATTTTAGTTCTAAGCACTTAGAAGTGTGAATGCCCACAGTGTAGTGTGATGTAGTGTACAAAGTCTTTATTTGAGCATCTTATACTTGGGCACAAGTGTGACCAGCAATAAAGATTGAGCTATTTCATACTATTACAACATTCTTCTAGTTTACTGTTTTTCTTAGAATAATGTTTACTATTTTCTTAGTTAATGTTTACTATTCCATGCACTTTATGATTACTATTGTTAAGTAGAATGAGTATGATTGATCTCAAGAACTTAAGTGTAATTACTTGGTAATCTAGTAGTGTTATCGCTTGATTCACCCAATAGCAAAGTACTTGGTAATTTTAGTAGTAGTTACATGAAGCCTAAGGTGTGTATGGAAGGTTAGGACTAGATATTCATTGTCTCAAGATAGAATAGATTTGTTTACTATTTTAGTTAGACTTAGACTTAGAACCTCTTTTTATTTCACCATGTTTACTAGGATTATCAATGGCCCTACAACATCAACATATCATATACCCTAATATGAGTTAAACCATACCCATAGATTTCAGTAGCTCATGTGAGAAGACAATGATCATAGACTTAAACCAATTACTAGCATAATCACATTACCTCATCCACAGATTATGACCTAGTCATGTGTGAACACCTATAACTTATATGGTTGGGTATTGGATTTCTCCATCACTTATCAATTAGTAATCTATTTTTGGAAGATGCTTAGTACTAGTCTTTAGAAGGTAGGATAAGCATTACACAAGCCATAAGGCATTTGATTGTAGGAAAACACCCCCCATGAATTGGTGAATATAGTCTTCTTTTGATCTTCTAGTGTAATGTGAATCTAATTAAACTTCTTGTACCTATCGAGAAAACTATAGTACTAGTATCTTGTAATGTTGTCAAAGACTTGATCAGAAAATGGTAAAAGAAAATGATCCTTGAATGTTGTTGAATTCAACAACTAGANTTGGTAAAAGAAAATGATCCTTGAATGTTGTTGAATTCAACAACTAGAAGTCAACGCAGATCCTCCACTTGCCATCTTTCTTTAGGGAGATGACCAAGGAATAGATCCATTCACTAATTGCTATTGGATAGATGAATTCTGCTTTTAATAGTTTCTCCAATTCTTATTTTACCACTTCTTTGAGTTTAGTTTTTAACCTTCTTTGAGGTTGGTTGTGTGGTTTGATGACCAGATCTATATAAATTTAGTGTTAATATATATGTGGATCTATACTTGTTATCTCATTGTAGGACCATGCAAATATTGTTGGCCATCTATTGACCACTTCCAATGATCTTCTCTGCTATTTTTTATCAAGATTGGCATTAATAATTACTAGCTTTTTGTTATTTAGAAAATCATACTCTAGTACATTAGGTAGGGCTTTTAGTTTTAAAGGCTCCAATTCATACTTGTTAGGGATCTCTAATTGTCTCCATTCAATGTCTTATTCTTGATGTGATTGCACATAGGGATGTTTCTTTCGTAACTATTTTAACTCATTAGTATCTTTAACATAGCCACTTATAATTTGATTAAATGCTTCCATGTACATTTTGGACTTTGTGTCTTTGTTAGTAATGAACCACTAAGTACCTTCTTGTTTGATGGCTATTGCATATAGGCATTGTTGCACACATATATCCTTTATACATTAATTACATCTTGGATTGGTTCCTTGTTTTATAGCCCATATTTTCTACACAAAATTGCACCCACTATCATTGTATGTAATACATAAAACTTAGTGTCTTTGTATGATTCAAGCTTTATCTTTCTTAGAGATTTCCAAGGACAAGTCTTTGATTTCTAACTTAGCATCCACACTGCTAAGCCATGGTATTCCCATGAATATAGAAAATCCTCCCTTATTTTTCCTCACATGTATAACTAAGAAATTAGCAAGATAAGACTAGCTACTTATGGTGGTAATAAGATCATTCACTTGTCCAAGTGGAACAATGATTAATTGGTTTGCAATCTTTAATCAAATGTTGTTTTTTTCTAGTGTAGGAAGATTCTAGGCTTTGTACATGTCTTTTGAAATTAGGTGTACTCCTGACTTAGAATCTAGTAGATCTTTGCATGGTTTATGTCCTACTATTTGGAGATCTACTAAGGAACTTCCAAGATCTATTCTCTTCTTGGAAAGTTCTTCTACCTTGATCCAATGTGTGGTAGTTTGAATGAGCATGATAGTGGTCAAATTTGGATCTGTAGAATATGAAAGCTTGGTATTCCCTTCAAGACTATGTATGGATGGGGTTACTATAAATGAAGTTTCCATCCTTTGAATCTTTTTTCAACTTGTTTTGAAAAATGAACATTTCATGGATTTAGGTTCATTCATCATTACATCATTTTTCATATTTATTGTCCTAGTTTCATTCTTTTGTTGTGTTCGTAGTTCTCCTTGCATAACCGATGGCAATATTAGTGGTAGACAATTAGGAGGTTGAATTGATGAACTAGCTATTGGTTGATGTGCACAAGAATAAGAATTAGGATCCATTCATGATGTAGTGGGTCTATGATACTTAGGTGGATAATAGTGAGAGAATGTGTGAACTAAAACATTTCCCCAAGATATTAGACATTGAATGTAATATCTATAAGGATATGGTTGCCTATATGAATATTGCTACCTTGGCAGTGGCATTCCCCTTACTTGTGGTTATTGCCACTATTGTTATTATTATTCTTATGGTTGAGGATAGGCTTTACATGAATAGAATGATAATTGAAAGGGTCATTTGAGATTACCTTGTGGGTAAGATAATCATTTTGGCATCTACTTCCTGACAAATCTTAGGTTAAGTGAACATGCTCTAGACTCTTGCAAGTGGATCATGACAAGACAACATCCCTTAGGATGTTCATATTATCCTACTTTGCGTCCTTCTTCATCTTTCAAACTTGAGTCTATTGATTTGTCAACTGTAGCAACTTTTTCTTTATGTTTGTAATTCTCTCATCTATTATCTCTTCTCTTCTTTGTTCTTGTTTAGAGCTTGTTGAATCTTTCCCTCCACTATCTTGAGTGTAGCAATGAATTTTTCATTCACTAAGTCTCACATTTTCTCTACCTTTATTACAATTTTATTTATTTATTTTTGGATGGGTAGAGTCTTTTTTTAAATGATGTCCTCCAAAGTTTCTTCTTCTTGTCTATCACACATTCTAACATCCATTTTCCTTATTGTGGGATCTTGGTTGTACTCTTTTGCTAATTTTCTTTACTTTAATTCTCCTTCTTCTTTAGCCACTTTTTCTATTAGTCTTTGAATTCAATGGACTATCATTTCTGATAATCTTCCTTGGGCATATACCCCAAGAGTTTTTCTAGTCTTGTTCCTAAACCCATTAATAATATGCCTTATTTGTTTCCTTTGAGAAAATCGTGTCTATTGCGACGTCAAGGGATTCATGTATTCCTTATTTTCACCCTTGGATTTTTTTCCTTAAATTGGACACTCTCGAATAGGTTTGATATTAATCATTGCAAAGTTCTAGCATGGTACTCTATCTTTGGATGGATTCTGATTCTAAGGATTGCTACCAACTTTCTACTTTCTTAATGAGTGTTATGGGAAATAAATTTAATTTCTACCAATCATTTTCAATGTTCTTAAAGGCATGGCCATCGTGGTATGCTTGAAGATGATGCTTTGGATTTGGATGTCGTCACCTTCAAATTTGGGAATGTTATTCATGTCTAGTCGCTTAATGTGACTATCCCTTATGTGTTTGGTAGGGATATACATTAACTCTCATATATTAATTATACTATGAGTGGCTAGTAGGGGTTCTTCATGATCTTCATGTCTGTAGGTTTTATTGTAGTTGTGATCCCTCTATTGCTCATAGTGTCATTCTCATTTTTCATGCCTTATCCTATCTCTTCTTTGTTCATAGTTATCTTCTTCATCATTAGGATACCTTCTTTGATGTACATGTCTCTCATGATCCCTTTGTATTTGGTTGTCATAGCCTCTTTGTCTCTGTTCCCTCTTATTAGATTCCAATGATTGTGAGCAGGAAGAGGAAGCAGTTAAAGAATAGTATTAGCTCCATGGTTCATTTTCTTGTCATTCTATGGAAGCTCTAGGTCATGGGCTCCTACTATGTTTCGAGTCTTTTCTATCTCTTCTAGGTGTTTCTGCAAGGGCCCACTATAATTGTATTTTAATAAGTTCCTCTAGAATGATAGGCATCTATGAATGGGATTAATGGATTTGGTGGAGTTTTTTCATTAGAAATGTATCATCATTTATTTCTTCTAAGACAACATGGTGAACTACTTTCTTTCCTTTGTTGTTCTCATGTCTTGTCTCCATGGTAACATTCTTTCTTACTTGTGCTTCTATAGGTTGATATGGCCTGGTCATGTGTTTAGTAATATGGTATCCTTCTTGTGCATGGCCAAGGTTCCACCTTATTAAGGTTTCTTGCAGCATTGATGGTGCCAAATGTTCAAGAGGCAAAACAACATTACCCTACAAATCTCTCCACCTTAGCTATTCATCCTACTAGAAGATAAATGTGAAATTAAGATAGTATGAATTTGTATGAGTATATGAAATTTTGGTTTGCATGGGTGCACTCCAATATTCTTCATTATATTCCTTGTCATGACTATTATGAGCTTCTCTGGCAAGTGGTGACTTTTCCTAAAGTGTAGAAGCCATATTATATTTTTGATGCTTTTGTGTGTATGTGTGTGTTAAAAAGATTGATTTATGTATGAAACATGAACTTTGTGATTCTTAATATAATGAACTCTATAAAATCAACTACTAAGCAAACATTAACACATCCTTGGCAAACAATACCAATGATGAGAAATTGGGTATTGTAACACTCTATCATATAATGCCACCAGTCATAATTTGTGGATGGACAATGTGAGTATGCTAAAAGTTGATAATTGGTTCATGATCATTGTCTTCCCACTTCAAGTTAGTGAAGTGAAAGTGTATGGTTTAACTCTAAGTGAGGCATATGATATCTTGATGTTGTGGGCTCATTTGACCACTAAATGCTTCTATAATAAAAGATGAGAATAAAATCTCGAACTAGGCAATAAAAAAAAACATAAATCTATTCTATCTTATGGTGATGAGCAGTCATTACTAACTTGTCATACACATCTTGGGCTCATGTAATCATTACTGTGATTAACAAGTGTTATGCTACTAGGCGAACCAAGCAATAATACTATTGGGATTACTAAATGATTACACTTATATGCTCAAAATCAGTTGTACTTATTTTGCCTTACTAATGAACATGAAAAAGTAAAGTACTTAAAAATGTAAAGGACTAAGCTAAAGTAAGCATGAAAATTAAACTAAGTAATGAAAATGACTAAGCAGAAAATAAAGAACTAAGAACTAAGTGTAATGCTACAATGGTGGCTAACAATTTTGATCTTTACTTTCATTCATGAACTATTCCTAAGTACAATCCACTCAAATAAAGATTCTGTACAACTGTTCAACACCACATTATGGGCATTCACTCTATTGCTAAGTGTAAACTATGAAAACAAACTACAAGAGTTTCCCTAAAATTGTAATGAAAGTTTGTTCATTCAACATGACCAAGTGTTGGTATTTATAGGGATGAACAAGACCCACTACATTGCATCAATGATGATGTATCAAAGGTTGTAATGTCATGGATACGATATCATAAATGCAATATTGTAGGTACGATATCGTAGCTTGTTCAAAATAGGTTTTATTAGCTGTTGTTATAAGTGTTTTATGTTTATGCCTCTTGTATTTGTCCCAGGTTTGAGGAATAACCAAATGTTTAGAAATAAAGCATTTAATTTAATAAATATGTTACAAGTATTTTTTTAAAAATATGGTTATATTATGTTTAAGTATATTGAAAAAGCATTAGATGATATTTTGACTTTAAAATATTTTTGAAATTCCAAGTTTGATCACACCTATCTCCTAAGACCACAAGTTAGTTTTTACACCATAGCTCCTTTCAATATTCGGAATTTATTTATTATTTATTATCATTTGAAATGATGGTAATGTGCTTATTTATGATATTCAAGTTTAAAAGATGGTAGTCCTAATGATTTCAGTGGCTAATAGTGAGGTGGTTTTTTCTCAATTTGAAATGTGGGTTCCACTCTAGCACAATTCTTGAGTTGGAAGATGTTTTTGAGCTGGATGATGAAAGTTGCTTCAGGTTGGGCATAGCATGGGAGATGTTGGTATAAGCTAGTTGTAGCTACTCAAAGAGATTATGCTTTCACATATTGAAGCTACTAAATTTTTTTCTGAGCTATTAAGTACCTAGTTTGTTTTAATTTAGAATAAAAAACTAACTTTAATAATTTGAAAAAAGAAATGTTTGGCGAATCATCAACCAAGCCTCTAAAGTTCTAGCAAGATTAGCATTAACAATAAAATAAGGTGTTACCTTAATAGGAAGACTCTTGATTTAAAAACTTCAAATTTAAAAATTGAAGCACAATAACCATTGGTCCTCCAACTCTACAAGACCATGTAAATGAGAATTGTAGGAAGATGGTGGAAAATGTTCAAATGCTTGCTATTTTTACTAAATGGCACTGATGCTTTACTTATTATCCCTATGCTACTAAGCACCCATTTTTTTTTCTTTTTATTTAGAGAAAAACATTAACAACTTTAATTTGTTATTAAATTTTAAAAGAATCCTTGAAGGCCTCAAATTATCCCTATGCTACTAAGTACTTTTCTATTATTCAGAAAAAAATGACAACTTTAATTTATTATTAAATTTCAGAAAATTGGTTCAAGATGCTACTAACTAGCTCTTTTTCTTTTTATTTATAAAGAAACCTCTGCAAATTTAATAATTCCAAAGAGGAAATACTTAACGTACAAAACAATGGCTTCCATGAAACAGGGAAGCAGATTTTGGGTTCTCGGTTTTACAACATAAAACGCTAAACTGAAATGGTAGTCTATCTGCTCTCACATTCCAAATACATCGGTCGTAACAATATATGCTCAGAATTATTTTAAAGTATGGAGGTTCTATACATTGAAGATATTCTACGAAACAAGCTGTGCTAAAAAATTTTAATCCTTCTCATCCGTGTCCCTGAAAAAGTCATTTCCATTATTACTTTACAGGCCATTCATGAAATTGGACACTCTGTCTGCACTATGAAACCATAAGCCCAGCTATTTCTTCTGCCATAAGCCTTGTCACCATCTTCCTTTCCTATAAAAACTTGATGGACTTATGATCAAGGTTCAGGTGCTTCCTCGTAGGCGCTGTCATCTAAAAGACTTAGATATTCGTATTTCCTTGCCAAAAGTTGATAAATGAGAAGATTCAAGGCACTCAAAACAGCCAAGAACCAGTAAAAATAATTCAAATGCCCATTATTCAAATTATCTGAGATCCAGCAACTGCTTTTTTGGTTATGGCAGCTTAATTTCTCAACTAGAGAAATGGTCACCCCACTCAGAATGCTGCCAGTGCCCAGCACACTCAAAGAGATGGCAATTCCTAGGCTCTTGATCTTGTCAGGCATTTCATCGTAGAAGAATTCCTGCAGCCCCACTATTGTAAAAACATCTGCTAATCCAAACAACACATACTGTGGAAGAAGACGAAATACACTCAAGGGGATGACTGCATTAGGCATATCAGTAAGGTGGTGTTGCTGTGCGGTTTGGATTCTCTTCATCTCAACTAATGCAGAAACTACCATTGAAATCACAGATATGAACATGCCCGTCCCAATCCTTTGCAACATAGTTATGCCTCTTTCCAATCCTGTTATTCTCCTGGCTACTGGAACGAAGATCTTGTCATAGACTGGTATAAGACTTAGAACTGAAAAGGAAATGAAGCACTGTAAGCTAGCAGGAGGGATTTCAAAGAAAGATCCAATTCTCCTATCCATGGTGCTTCCCTGCTTTGTGAAGAGTGTGCCTGATTGGGAAAATACAACCCCAAATGTCAGACATGATGCCCATATTGGGAAAAGACACAGCACTGCTTTCACTTCCTCCACTTGCTCTAATGTGCACAGCCTCCAATTGAAGCTTGATGTGCATTCATTGTCCAACTTATCTGGGATTGTTGCCTTCAGCAAAAATCTAGAAAGAAAAGCAACTAAGAAATCTCAGGATATGCATTTATGAATACATTTATCATATTATGATACAGAGCTTTAATGCTCGTACTGCCAAGCCGGTATTAGGGTGGAAGGTCGGTGAATGAACAAAAGTTTGACCTCTTCTCCATCCTAGATCTTAGGAAACAAGAATGCAACCCTTATATTCTATTAGGTATATGACGGCATTTAGTTATTTAAGGTATTTTCTGGTTATTTTTAAATTTAGAATTTGCATGGGAGTCCAGGGTTTTGTGGGTTATTGTTCTGCTTGAAGGGTTAATATTACAAGGATATAGGAAACCAGGTTTTGTCAAACTGTTAAAGTAACATTGCCCAAGAATTCCAAAGATTCTCAAGGTGAATCAAAGTACGCTGTAGCCACGCCCATCCAGCGACAGGTGCTTACAGGACATTTTAGCACAGCGAGTTTTTAGAGTTCCGATGTGGAAGGAAGAAACATAACAAAAATTTATAACAACTATCAAAACAACTACCGTTAATGATGAACGGTGGCCGTTTATCATATGGATTTATTTGCCCCATGAATGTTTATTTTATTGCATTGCTTTATATTCTCATTAGTCATTGTGTACAAATGGGCAAAGGTTCCAGTGTAGAGTAGTCTATGTTAAAAATAAAAATAAAAATTAAAAAGGAAAAAAGAAAAAAAACTTATCATGGGACACTTGTTCAATGCCCTATATGAATTAAACACTTGTCAATTATCTATGGTAGTTATAACTAATTACCTTGGTGGTTGTAACTATCATAAAAAGAACACTTTATTGCAAATATGGTTATAACTTTATTGCAAAGTGTTTCCTTATGTTTATTTATCTTGCTTAAATGTTTGAGATCCCACACAAATCTATTTTTTTTTTCTTTTTTCTTTCTAAAACCTATTGAATCTTGCTCTATTTCTAGTTTTCTTGTGGAATTTTCTTTGTGAGAGAAATTAGGAGTAGATTGGCAGAATTCTGCTCAAATGTTTTTGTGAAATTTTATTTATTACAAGTAATGTACTATAAGGACTATATAAACTAAGTGATTTAACAAAATAGAAACCTTCAACAACTCATAGTATTTGACAAAGCTAAATTTCTTTTATGATAGCCAAATATAGTGTTATACACAACCCCCATCATTTCAACATTTACAACAGTAAACACATACTCATGTTTAGTTCATTTCATAACCAGTGAGTCTATTTGGAGGTATCTAGTCCTTGATGTTACTAGAGACCAACAAGCACATAAACCTTGTTTGAATAACACATTCGTTTCCCATGACCCTAAAGTCATGAGATCAGAGACCCACAACATTGACAGTCCTAAACAATCAACAACAGTAACATGTCTTCCCAGTGGAAACCCTAGAAATTATATTCTATGCATTTATTATGTTCTTCATTCTTCTATCTGGGCATAATGATCATAAGTTTATTTAATATTTCTTATGAAAAAAATATCGTTATGGCCATGGTAAGAGTCTTTTATTATTAGAAATGAGTGGATGGATGATGTGGTCTCACTATATATAGAATCGTTCCTTCCATGATTTGATAGCATAGAGTAATTTTTACATTATTAGGATTAC
>MNCI01035345.1:0-18249 GCA_015680685.1 Gnetum montanum
CAAAGCATAGATGGATGAGAGAGAGATAGTGGAATGGAGTTCTTGCTTAAGGTCACATGAAGTCCCTTGTGGATTTTATGGTTAAATGACTTGATAGGATCCATCATTAGTCTAGACCAAAATCAACCATGTTCAGTGACTTTGCATTGCCATTCTAAGACTGAAACACCACAAAATTCGGAGCTTAGTACTCATCCGACACCAAACAGGTTCCTGAGACCCGCGGACGACCTCGGCTACATGAGTTGTCATACATGGCACTTTCGGAGCTCGAAATGCTTGGTTTCCACTAAGTATTTTGTGTCAGCGTATACGCCCAGCGTATACACCCAAGTTCACACCTGCAGCATATACGCCCAAGTTCACATCTGAAGCGTATATGCCCAACGCTCCTCGGCATATACATCCAGCGTATACGCCTGACTCTCCGGCGTGCACGCCCAGGTATTGCAGGTGCACACACTCGATGACAAGGTCTCTAATGAGAGCATGAAGATAACATCAAAGAGCAAGGATTGAAGCAAGTGGGCAGCCTTCACGCCCAGCATCCATCAGTGTATACTCCCAGCATCTATCAGCGTATACGCGCAGTGTATACGCCCAGCATCCATCAGTGTATACGCCTAGCATCCACCAATGTATATGCCCAGCATCCATCAGCGTATATGCCCAGCGTATACGCCTAGCATCCATCAGCGTATATGCCCTGTATACACCAGCGTATACGCCCAGCACTCAGCATCTCCACCCAACTTCACACGCCCGTCATATTCAGCATATACGCCCAACGTATACGCCGACCTGATACGGCGTATACGCCCAGCGCATATGCCCAGCAATTGTAATATTTTGTACATCTGTAAATTTTATGCACCCGGTCAACGCGCCACATGTCTCCCATCCCGAGTCTAGCGTAACAACCGGTATAAAAACCCCCATTTTCCACTTCTTCGGGACGGTTGGCAAAAATCCCAGAGCACACAAGAGAAATTTATGCTACGCACCAAAGCTCAAAACCCTCTTACGCTGGAAAATCTGTACGCCGTGCAGTCTCTACGTCGCGCCTACAGCGTAATCCAGCCCTGTCGCCCTCCCGTCCATCGGGGCTTTTCGTCCGCCTTGTGCTTCGCCGCAACTGCGTTAGACAAGTGCACTGTATTCTGTAATCTCATTACTACATTTGCTGCATAAGATCTTTTACATTTTTACGTCAATTTGGCCCACGCATTGTTTACGCCTGTTTACGCTCACTTGCTGTTCGTATCTATTTTACGCCGTTTACGCTTTGTTTATGCTCGCTACGTTGTTTACACATAACCCAGCGTACAGCACTCTGCTTACGTGCAGGGAAATCCTTGTCTGATCTGCGTGCGGATCACCCAAGGTACCCTGCCTTCGTGCATTCCAGCTCGCCCTCAGGCGAAGGTAGGGTCTTCTATTCTCGTCCTACGATCCCACGGCTTCTGTTTTCCTTTCAGCCGGAGACCGACGATTTCAGGCGGTACAGAATTTGGCGCTAGAAGGAGGGCCCCTAAAACCCTTGTCTGCAACTTTCCCAGCGTTTACGCTGACCGGTCCGAAAACCCAACCCGCAACTGTCCAGCGTATACACTGCACAGCTACACTCATTTGTTTTACGTTCATCTGTTTCACGCTCTCCCATTTACGCTGCAACTTATTTTATGCGCCAGTCTTTACGCCAGAGCTAGTCTTTACGCTGAGCCTGTCATGCTGTGAACTGTTTACGTCGTAAAGTTTACACTGCAAATTGTTTACACTGTAACCTATTTTACGCTCACCTGTCTTTATGCTATCTTCTGCTTTACGCTCTGACCAGTTTTACGTTGAGCCGTATCTTACGCTGCAACTCACTTTACATTCCTGTGTTACGCTGATTACTTGTTTTACATTGTACGCTGTCCTACTTTGCCCTGCAATTCATTTTACGTTGTCCTGTTTACGCTGACCATATATGTTGTATACACTGTACACGTTGTATACACTATCCATCGAAGTGTATACATTGCACGCTACACAACACATTAACTTATTCATATTTCCAGACTTATTCATATCCGTGACATAACATCATGAACCCTGCGAACAACGCCGCTATCATCACTCACACCATCGCCATCACGAACCTCACCGTCGTCCAACATCCTGTACCACAACACCTGGGAGCGCAACTCACAATGGGGCCCCGCCGATTCCTAAGGCTGCAAGGGAGAGACCCAGCCTCTAACATCATATCCCAGGATCAGTACAACTTTATTTGCATCAAGATACAAGCTGGCCTGGCTGTAGACCGAGCTGAGATGGAGGTGAAAAGGCAGTTTGAACTATTTTACAGGGGGGGACGAGAGTTCATCCCTTCCCTGTATGACGTAATCCCCGTTCCTGAGCAATACTCGGAACTCATCACACAACTCCTCCTGCACAGGAGGCAATTGTTGGACCAGCCTGCGCTGGAACCCCAACTAGAGGATGAGGATGAGTTCACCGCTCAATCCGAACAAGGGGATTCATATCACACCCTAAGCCCCCAAGCACAGGTTAATTCCATCTTCCATCCCGATACAGGGGAGATTCTGCCCAGATGACACCTAGGATTCACCCAAGCTCAAGCGCCACCACCGGAAACAGCAGTACTAGTGCATATTCCACTCCCAAGCGACCCCCAGCCTAACACCTTTCCTCTCATGCTTATCCCTAATGCAACCACGGGCCCGTCCTCACAAGCACCACCCCCTCAAGATAACATGGGAAAAACATTTCCACCCCGAGTGATAAGGATGCCACACGTGATACCGGCATCCACATCCGCTCATTACATCCCGCATGTTCAAGCGCGCGTAGGCCCCTCAACGGCCGTAACCCAACAAGGGGCTCCTTCGCACAATGTTGCCGGCCCATGGCCAGCAGTGGGTGTGCCGTCGCATCAACCCTCTCATACTCATACGCCACACCATACAATTCCATAGATCACTATTCCTCAAGTACAGTCCCAACCCCACCAACGACAACATTTCCCTTATAATGTCCCCTCCTTAGTACCACCCACTGTTAACTACCCACAGACACAATCGCCGATCACCCAGCTTTCGGCCTTTCAGCCACTAACCCAACAGTCTAACTGGAATGCAGCCCCGTATCCCCAGCCTATAGCTACACTGAGCGTCCAAGATTGGGCGGACGCTAAAAAATTGATGCAGGAGTTGACAGATGAGGTAAAACGCCTCAAAACAGCTACAGAAGGGGAGTTGAAAGTAGTGGACTTCTACAATGATGATCCCATTAGCTCCTCAGTCCCACCTCTAACTTTGCCTAAAGGCATCTCCCTACCAACGCTAACTAAGTATAACGGGGAGACAGACCCCAACGCCCACCTCATAACATTTAGATTAGATTGCACGCTGCTCCAGGCATGGCCCCACTCCATACTACGGATATTCCCCATGTCCCTCGCGGGAAGGGCACTCGACTGGTACCAGGCCATACCCAGGAACTCTATCTTCTCCTTGGACGATCTTTTACGCCAGTTCGTGACCTAGTTCAAGTATAACTTGAAACCCAAGGCCACACTGGATAGCCTCATACAGGTCAAGCAAGCACCGCTTGAACCCGTGTAGAAGTTTATTCAGAGATGGAGTGCGGCTGTCAACGAGCTACACGAACCAATCTCTCCAACCTATTTGCTTACAATTCTGAAGGGGGCTGTCAACGATTTTTCAAGTCCAAACTTTATTACCTTAACGCACGTGATCTTAATCAGGCATTTGTACAGATCAGAAACATAGAGGGAGCGGCTCAAAATAGCCATGACCCAGCATACTTGGCCTTCAGAAATCAACATACTAAAAAGGATAAAGAGAAGGCCAAGACAACTATAGCAGCGATAGCGGGAGCCCAACAAACGAACACCACACACCAACAAAAACCACCTGCAGTCCCTACTAACTACTATAAACCTGCACCCACAACAGCCCCGGAGTCATCATCATCACAGAACCCAATAAACCGTACGCGTAATTTCGAGAGGAAAGAACCCTCTCAATACACGCCTCTGCCGATGAAAGCATCCCAGCCTTTTGATCAACTCCTGAAAGCTGGGCTGATGAAACATAAGCAGTTATCCCCTGCGGCCATCCAAAGACATGACCGGTTCTGCCAACTCATATAGAACCCAAGCCTAGCAACACCGAATGAGCCGCCCGTACCCAAGGGTTTTAGGATGGATCGCTTCTGCGACTACCATCAACGCAACAGGCACGGAACAAATTACTGCTTCACTTTGAAGCAGGACATCCAACGGATGATTGACGATGGCCAGATCACTTTTGACGAGGCCAACCCAGTCCAACCGCAAAATCAGGCAATGGGGGTCTATAAAGATCCCCTGAATACCAAAGAGGCTCCGTACGTGATCAACATGATCGACGTTGATGATGATTCTGAGGACATTAACACCATCTACCCTCAAAGTAAATCAGAAACACCTAACAGGCCCTTCGTAGTGCAGATTCCTCCCGCCATATCTACATCCACATCTCAACCTCCACGTGCCCCCCAGCAGCCCTACGTCATCCGTATACCTCCACCTGTATCTACCTCTGCAAAGCCACTAACTTCCCATACTCGGCCTACCCCTTTTGTAGTTCGGGTACCACCAACCATCGCAACAGCGGAGGTCCAACCTCCACTAAAACCAACCCCATACGTTGTTAGGACACTTGAAAATCCCAACAACGAACAAACCTCCACTTCACAGGCGCAAGGCAAACCTCACCCCTACATTGTTAGGGTCCTTGGCCAGCCTTCGGCTCAAACACCTCCCGCAGATCAATCGCAATCCCGCCTACCTCCATATGTGGTGCGCATCCCAAGGCAACCCGAGGCTTCAAAACCAGCTCCACCTCCACGCCAAGAACGCTTAGCTGATAGGCTTACATGGGAACGCATGGAGAAAGAGCGCTAACAGTTGGCTCTGGGGCCACCCAAACCCACCCCACTTAATTCCATGCCTATGTCGCAAACTAACAAACAATCAAACGCAGAAAATCAAGGTGAACCGTCAAAGCAATATGAACTAGCCAAAACTATGACGACGAACGAGAACGATAGGTCGTAAAAACATGAAATAAAGTTGTTGGGCCTAATGGACCCAGTCATTGCCGATAAGAGCGTTCCTAACAGTAGAGATCTTGTGACAGCCTTAACGCAAGTCACACAAGCCTTGAAGTAAAAGAACACTTATTTAAGCTTGTATGACTTGGTACTAACGTCCCAGACTCATCGAGAAGCTCTAGTGTGCATGCTCACATCGATCCCAGTCAGTGAGGACTTGCCCCCTAGCGAACCGGCCATTCATGCGGTAATGTACCCATCTCACGGGGTCAATCCTAAGCCCTTGAGCTTCCACGATGATAGCATCAAAGTCGATAAGAAGACAGGTGAGACCACAACAATCCCTATGTTTATAACCATACACGTAAACCAGTTCAAGATACATAGGGTCCACGTAGATGATGGGGCAGCTACCAACGTTGTACCATATCCTATCATTGAACAACTGGGGCTCACCGACCTAATCAAACCTATGACAACAACATGCTTAAAGTCCTTCAACGGGTCACGCGTACTGGTCAAGGGCACAATAACCCTAGACTTTGTAGCAGGAGACCAGTTCCCCACATCCGCTGACTTCTTAGTTGTCGATGAAATGCCAGGATTCAACCTAATATTGGGAAGATCCTAGTTAGCCCAATTGAGAGCTGTGTCTTCCCCTATACATCAGGAGATTCACCTACCCTATGAGGGTGGTGAAATCATCATACATGGGGAAATAGTCACTCCCATCATTTCATCACAAATAGACATCGACCAAGGCTCAGAGGTTGAACTCGACAAGCCTAGTCAAAAGGACTCAAACAAAATGCAACTAGTAGGTAATGAACTCTTAAACATAGGACAAGAGCCTAAAACTGAAACACCTGCGCCTAACACTGTACATACATCACCTCAGGAAGAAACCAACATGGAAACAATGACGGACACCGAAACACTTAACAATACTAATACCGACAATACACCATCGGACGTCTCCTGGACTGAATTACCGTTCAACGTGATCAGCGAAGGAGACGCTGAATACAAAATTATACCGACTAATACACCCCCTGACATAAAAATAAAGAAGATCAAAAAACATTTAAAATAAAACAACACCAAGTCTGAAACGACGTTAAACTACATCTCGTCCGAAACTACGTTAAACTACAAATACCGATTAAAACAACCACACCCGAAGTCCGGAATGACGTTAAACTATCATGTCCGCAACGACATAAAACTAGCCATGGTCAGAGATGACTGGTCAACCGAGACACTCACTCATTTTCTCTAAAACGTCACTCATTTACAATGGGGCCCGAAACGGCCTCAAACTACGCATAGGGGCCCGAAATGGCTTCAAACTAGTGCAAATCAGGCCCGAAATGGCCTTAAACTAGCACGTACCTTATTTCCCTTTTACGTACCATTTATCATCACTTCAGTGCATTACATTTAAAAAAGAAAAACAAATCCAAAAATAGTTTAATATCGTGTCATGTGTGCAACCAAATTGAAAACAAACCAAAAATATTTTATTCATGCCATATTGTACAATTGTTCCTGTTTTCTCAACATTTTCAATTACAATTCCTGTATAAATCAGCAAAAGACCACAAAAAACTAAAAACACTAAGTGTCCGGGATAGGAGGATCATCTCCTTTAGAGCCACCAGCGTCAAGGGCCCCTGCTCCACTGGGGCCCGCCTCGTGAGTATCATCACCACCTTCATTCTGAAAACGCCAAAAACAAACAGCCAACATAAGAATGAGCCGATGTTAAAATTTTAAATGTTATTCGAGAAAATAACCTTGTAAGGACAAAACTCTTACCATAGGGGATCCTCCTAGGCCAAATTCAAGCCGATGGAGGATCTCTTCCTCTGAAACACTGGCCCAATCTGTCCCATCCAAGCCTAAGTCAATATCTGCCAAAGTTTTGCCTTTGTCAACAGCCGACCAGGTAGGACGTTTCAGAGGAAATTCACCTACCAACACCTCCCTAGAAGCCGTTGTAATTACCCTTGTAGGTGATTCCATTTCTACAGTTTTGTTTTGGGAAAATGTATCAAAGGCAGAACGCAAGCCTAAACCTTCCACAAACATCTCTAGTTGCCGCTTTTCAATGGACACCTCTTTCAGCGATTTCTTGTATTGATGCTTGTGGTTTTTCTCATCCTGACCCCACTTACGAACTTTGGAAGCAAAGGCCTTCCAATCTTGATACTTGAGGTTCAGGAGATCGATCTGAGCTTTGCGTTCTACCATCCTCCGAGTCAGCGATGCATGACGATTCAGTCAGTTCCAATACCTGGTATATGTGACCTCGGATGTTCGCCAAGAACGATCTCCGCTTAATCTGGCAGTGGCGAACTCGTACCGAGCTTTCAGATCATCGCATTCCTCTGACAATTCGGAGACTTCCTTCTCTTTTTCTTGTATCTGTAGCCACAACTGTTCAATGGAACGCCTACAAGTCCACAATGACTTAGCGTTGTGCACAAGGCTTTCCGCGATGCCCTCATAAACAGGCCTTGGCACTTGCTCCACTTCTGGGGAGAGTGTGATCAAACTTTCCATGCTGATGCTCTCAGAGGGATCCCATCTTAGTTTAGCACCTACCCATGCAGAAAATATACAAATGTTAAAACTATACAAATGAGATGTGAAGCTCCAAATCTTTACGCGATTCATACCTATATCAGGGTGGACTTCTTGAAGATGTTCAACAACTTCCTCAGCGATCCCATCCACAAAATCCATCTTACTTGGCATTTTTGACGAAGTAAGTGGCTGACGGGTACGGGATGAAGTAACCTCAATGGCCCTCTCCGGGGGAACCGTCTTCATAGGTACGTCCAACCGCATCGTCCTGGTCTCACTGCCTTCATTTGAAAAGCATAAAAAACATGAAAATAACAGACCGTAGGAGCGACAATTGATTTGGTAAACCAAAATGAACTAAAAGAGGGGAAAACATACCCTAATCCTTATCACCTTCTGGGGGGTCACCTAAATCCAGGTCTCCCTGAAGAAACTTGTGGAGCATTTGATCGATACTACCTTGGTCATCCAATGGTTCGGTTTCGGTAGTCTTTTCCGTTAACTGCTCCATCCCTCCGCCTTGGCTTTTCTCTGGGCTTTCCTTTTCGTTGTTTTTCTCTGTATTCGTCTCCTCCTCCTTTGTGATGGTCTCCAAGGCCTGCTTCCTCACTGCCTCAAACCAAAAACAGCAACAACACGTAAGTAATTACAGTAAGGGTTATAAATAAACGAAAACTATAAAATAATAAGAAGATGAGCTTCGCTTACCAGGTATCTTGAAGTGTATCCACTTCACTCGTGGCTAGTTTATATCGGCAACTTCCTCCTTTGCGCGTTCGGGTCGTTTCAACTTCGACTTGGCTTTGCCAATGGTTTCCTTAATGACCCGCTCTGCCCGCCTGGCAGTTAGAGGTACATCATCTGGCTCCAACCCCAGACTATCCCATGTGTGGATGGAACCGCCAGATGATCCCCCTGTGGTAACAGACACGGACTCATCGATACCTTCTGGGGCATCCTGTGATTTGGCAGTCGCAAACAAGTGGTTGACCCACGGGCGAGATAGTTGACCCCGATCCCGTAGGACAAACTTGTTGTCAGCACGCACCACAAGAAACCTCTGCAAAATGGCGGAGATAACCGGCAAAGAAGGCAAAGGTGAAGTGAGATTACGCTTCGATGTTCGAGCGTAATCGCACTATCTCCTTGTGCAGGCCCGCCAACAAAAATTGAGCCCAGTTATACCGCATGCCAGTTTCTAAGATCGTTCGCATAATGCGTACCGCCTCAACACCGAAGCTCTGCACTTGAGAAAGAGTCTTGGGGAACACCCGTGCCCGAAACAGGGGGTATAATTTGTTTACCTCTACAACTTTCACCTTCCCCTACATCAGGAATCCCTTGGTGCTTTTGGCCACGCTAAGCCAAGATTCTAGCTCACGAATCATTTGAAGCTCTTTATGAGATCTGTCCAACACTACAGGTAGGCCATCTGCCAGCATGACAAACAAATTAGAAAAGAAAACGAGAGACAGATGAAACACCACCTTAACACCCTTGATCCGGGTGTTGTAGTGTGAGACAGACTCATTAAAAGAGTCCATGATCCCGATCATCTCCCCAATCGATACATCAGGACTTGGCGTCATAAAAAGCTCCAAAAGACTAGCATCGTCTAGGCAACGATTAAGGGATGGTGAAGCTTGCTTACGCAGCCATTTCTGTGCCTTTGCCACCTCCCTGAACTTCATTGACAAAGTTGTCTCAGTCCGTCCTGTCATCACGGGATCCCCACCAGAAGGTGCATCAACTGTTAAAACAAGTTAAATGACCATATCAACACAACCTCAAATAGTTGAAAAAACCCACTAATGTATCTAGGAAATGTTATCACTCACCGTTAGTGGCATATTTGGAAGTGCTGCCAAAGCTATGAGGAAAGACTGGCCCCTGATCTGTCCAGTCTTCATGGAGCCACCCACGAGCCTTACACATCGCAAACGCCCTAGAAAATTGCTTATGAAAATGGGCCATTGAACCCTTCGTCTGAGCCAGTACGGTCCCACGAAGAGTGGGGCCCAGCATAAAAGCCTCCAGAGCGGTGCGAGCGAGAGCTAGCCCTTCATCTTCAATGAGGGTCCCGTCTGGGTTGGTCCTCAGCCTGCAAACAAACGCATGTTAAAACAAAAACCAACATCAAACGACGATAGGTAAAGCAATAAAGTCAAATGGTCTCACCTGGTTACTCTGTATACTATGCCAGGAGGATTTTGGAACAGGGTATGTGCACGGGCAGCTATAAACAATGTGTTATTAAGGTAGTCCAACCCTCGGGGCAGCAACTCCCACACGCGCGTCAACGGGTGTGTTGACCTAGGCCCACGGGTAGTACCATCCTCATCCACAAAGGGCCCCTTGTCAATGTCTTCAATGAAAACCATGACACCCTTGGCAGCCCCCGGCAGCATCACATCAATCACACTCCGTGCAACCACTTCGTTGAAGTTCGACCATATGGCTACTTCAAAATTGTCTAGCAGAAAGGCCAAGAATTTACAAGTACCTTCCCTGAACCAAACCCCATTTTCATCCACTGTTAGATCAGGGGGAACCTCGCCCTCCTGAACAAGGCCGACCCATGTTAGCACCCCGACAAGCTCGACCACGATAAGGAAGCGTTTGCTCTCCCTGCAATCAATCGCGATACCACAAAACGAAAATAAAAAATAAATCAAAAATCAACTCTGTTTACGCTCGGCGTATACGCTGTACACAGAGTGTATACTCCAGCCAAACTACACTTAGCATGAAAAACACAACTTACGCCCAGCGTATACGCTGTACACAGAGCGTATACGCCCAAAATTCACGCTCAGCGCATACGCTAGACATAGCGTATACGCCGATCAACACTTAACATAAAAACGCGATTTAAACTCAGCGTATATGCTACCAAACTCAACATCTACGCTGACACCCAAACACCTTCACGCGCAGCGTATACGCTGAAGAAACCCTCAGCGTGTATGCTCGAGTTTGCTTTCAGCGTAAACTGTTTACGCCAAAAAAATAAAACAGTATGCCAAAAGACAACTGTACGCGTACAACGTATACGCCGGGCAAACCCTCAGTGTATACGTCGTCGCAAAAGACAACTTACGCTGATAACAAACACGTCAACAAGCTTCACAGTCACACCGGAGCGTATGCTAACATAACACAGAAATAGGCTTATGCTAGTAAACTAATAAACACCGTCTACGCTGCACAGTTACGCTGGCGTATACGCCGAAAACCCTTGGGTCAAAAACCCTCTACCCTCGGCGTATACGCCGGGATTGTCTACGCTAAGAAGCATGAAAACAACAACACAGACAAGGATCAAGGCTTACCTGTGGGACGTCACGGGCCACGACGGCATCCTCGGCCTGGGCAGACCCTGCAGCATGGCCTCCGTCTCTTTGGCGAAGGTTAGATCGGGACCCTTCCTCCCCTGGCCCTCCACTTCCTTTCCCTTGCCCATCTTGGAGTGTCTACGCTAACGATCTAAGTTTATGCTGAGCAACTGTCTATGCTGGCGCTGAGAAGTTTAAGCTTTGGCGTCTACGCTACTGTCTCGGCGTCTACACCGGTGATCAGTCTTCGGCGTCCACGCTGAGGTTTACGCTTATGTTAGGGTATTGTGGTTTACGCTTACGCCTTAACAGGTTTACGCTGTTGCTCATGCTGTCACTTTCCAGTAAAGCAAATGGACCCCCCTTTCCCTTTATATAGTGCCCAATGACGCTGATGCCGCCGCTGTTTACGCCACCGCTGTTTACGCCGCCGTTGCTCCGTTTTTTTCCTTTTTTCTTTTTTCGTGCATTTTTCGCTAAAATTTGTCCAAAAAATGATCAAAAAATTATTAAAAATTATTAAAAAACACATTATGGCCCGGTACAGCCTTAAACTGCCACTCCCCCAATTATTACGTCCTGGTTCCTTCGTGGATCCCATTTTACACGTTTACACTGGTTAAACTGCCATTATGGCCTGGTACGGCCTTAAACTGCCATTTCCCCACCCGATCACAGCCCGGTACGGCCTTAAACTACCGCTCACTGCCCGGTAAGGCATTAAACTGCTATGCGTCCAGGAGTGACGGTAATCCACCATTATACACATACACATAGTGAAATCACCAAAAAGCATAGAACGATACCCCTTTGCTCATGCAACTCTCGGTTTATTGGCAGGAACAAACTCAATGGACTGTCAACATTTAAACGCACCATTAATCATTGGCGGACCATATGGCAACATTACGCGGGGCATTGGCATGAACTTCATCAACTTAAGTCCACTGACAAACAACGCGGTCATAGCCTCAACACGGCAAACAATAGACGATTACGGAGGCATGACAAAATTTCTTGACATAAAAGCCGAGAATATCACCGAAGACCCGTTAGTCGAAACCCCCGTTACCATACCTGATGGGGAAATCAAAACATTAAAATTGAGCACATTACTACAACCACACTTGGCCCAAGACATTCAGAATGTGCTTAAGGAAAACATGAAAGAGTTCGCTTGGTCCTATACAGACATGCCCGGGCTAGATCCTAGAATTGTCCAACACAACATTATCCTAGACCCAAAACTGAGACCGATAAAACAGAAAGCACGAAAAGTTAGACCCAAGGTGGCATTGGCAGTTCATAATGAGATCACCAAGCTCTACCAGGCTGGTTTCATTCGGGCTGTTGATTACGCCGAATGGGTATCCAACATGGTCATCATCCCGAAGAAAAATGGAAGCATTCGCTTATGCATCGACTTCTGAGATTTAAACGTAGCAACCATAAAAGATGACTTTCCCTTACCCAGCATCAATCAACTCGTTGACTCGACTGTCAGACATGCCTTACTATCTTTTATGGATGGTTTTTCAGGATACAACCAAATACGCATCAACCCTAAACATCAGCTTTGAACAACCTTCATGACCCCATGGGGAACTTTTTGTTACACAATGATGCCGTGTGGTCTCAAGAATGCTGGGGCCACGTATCAAAGAGCCATGACGTTTATCTTTAGTGATTATATGTTACGGTCGCTCAATGACTATGTGGATGACATCGTGATCAAGTCAAAAACGACTGGACAACATGTACAAGACCTCGACTTAGTCTTAAAGCGTTGTTTAAAGTATGAACTAAGGCTCAACTCGAGAAAATGTGTCTTTGGCGTCAAAACAGGCAAAATGCTCGGATTCATAGCCTCTGAAGCAGGGATACGAGTAGACCTCGATAAGGTGAAAGCCATAACAAACCTGAAACCCCTGAGAAACATTACCGAACTTCGAGGTTTGCAAGGTAGATTACAGTTCATCAGGCGCTTCGTAGAAAAATTAACAGACAAACTAAAACCTATGAACCACCTGTTACGCAAAACTATCCATTTTGAATGGACTCCGCAGTGCCAGGAAGCATTCGAAAACATCAAAACAGCACTTGCCCGACTGCCCACAGTTTATCTACCCCAAAATGATAAACCATTTTACATCTACCTTGCCTCCTCGAAATCGTCAATCGCGTCTATGCTATGTCAAAAACAAGATGACGGAACCGAAATCCCTTTATACTACTTGAGCCATGCCTTAGTTGCCCATGAAAAGAAGTATAACGACGTGGAGAGGTCATGCTTAGCTTTGGTCTTTTCTCTAAGAAAATGAAGACATTACCTCTTCCATAACCAAGTCTACATAATTTGTAAGGACAATGTATTGAGAGCCATAATGGGGAACATTTACGAAACAAGTCGAATAGCCCGGTGGAAAGCCATGATTGCCAAATTTGACCTATACTACGTAGCGCAAGCATCAGTCAAGGGTCAAGCCATAGCAAATCAAATGGCCGCATCACCAACACGTGATCAAGCGACCATAGAACCAGAATTCCCAGACGAGAGTATAAGTGCTATAGACACTGTGCCTGATGACTGCGATGCCATTTTAAACTTTGACGGAGCATCCACCTCTCGAGGGGGAAGTGCAGCAGCTGTTATCACCTATCCCTCCGGGGAGATCCAACCCTTTGCCTACTGCTTCAACTTTCACTGTACTAACAACATAGTGGAGTATGAAGGTCTCCTTAGAGGTCTCGCGGCAACACTGGTTTCAGACATCACACGGCTAGTAATAAGAGGTGATTCACAACTAGTACTCAACCAAGTCACAGACATCTATACGTGCAAAGCCCAACACTTACAACCATACTGTGACTTGGCAAAACACTTAATAAAGCGATTTGAAAACATTGATGTGCAACACGTCTCTTGAAACGATAATACCATCGCAAACGCGTTAGCCACATTGGCGCTAAACATATCACCTGACATGTTCCATGCCTTACCAAGCTCTGTAATCAACTATGCTGAACCAATAATCGATACTCCCGACATATTGCCAATTACATCTATTAGCACAACACACGCAGTAGAATGGTACGATGACATAAAAGAGTACCTTCTACACGGCGAAACACCACGACATCTAACAAATGCACAGAAAGACGCAGTGCGTAAATGTTCTAAGCAGTATACCCTGGTAGGGGACACACTATGTTGTAGATCCTACGAAGGCATATTGCTAACATGCGTTAGTAGTACTAATGCCCAAACAATCGTTGAACAAATACATGAGGGACTATGCGGAGGACACATAGCGCCAAAAGCCATGGCCACGAAAATAAGATGATTAGGCTACTATTGGCCACACATGGAATATGACTGCCTCTCCAAGGTTAAGACATGCGATACTTGTCAAAAACATAGCAACCTAATCCACGTCCCACCGAACGAATTGCACACGGTGCAAATCACGTGGCCCTTCCAAAAATGGGGATTGGACCTCATTGGTCCAATAACACCTCATCGTCTGCAGGGCACGGTTTCATTATAATCGCCATAGAATACTTCACGAAGTGGGTGGAAGCTGCTCCCCTTCGAAAAACTAGATCCAAACACGTGTGCAATTTCATTCTCGAAAACATTGTAGCCCGTTTTGGCATTCCCATGACAATCATCACTGATAACGGGCCGCAATTTAGCAGTGTCGAGACGAAAACCTTTTGTGACAGTTTGGGGATCAAACACTCGTTTTCATCCCCTTACTATCCTCAGAGCAACGGGCAAGCACAAGCAACAAATAAGATGATCGTTACAATACTCAAGAAAATGCTCACCCAGAGCAAAAGGAAATGGCACGAGCAATTAATATACGCATTATGGACATACCGCACTACACACCAAACGTCAACAGGTAAAACTCCATACAGTCTTGTTTACGGTTCAGAAGCTATTTTACCTCTGGAATTGCAGGTACCATCTTTAAGGATCACACTCTCCAGACTCCTCGACGATGGACAAAACAATGATCTTCGCATCGTTGACCTCGACTCAGTGGAAGAGGAACGTGTACGCGCGCTTGATTAGATCGAATGGTACCAAAAGCAACAATGGCAGCGACATCGGCATAACATCAACAAGCGCCCTATTCAAGAAGGCGACCTAGTCCTCAGGGCTGTTTGGGAACACCCAGACAAATTCTCAACCAACTGGGAAGGGTCTTACATGGTCGTAAAAGCATTCAATAATGGCGCATTCAAACTAGCTGACACAGAAGGAAACGAGTTTCCAAATCTGATAAATCATCTGTACCTAAAACCGTTCTACGTTTGAGTACGAGATTAGGTACGTGAAAGTCCTGGAATCACGACTATAAACTGATACCACAGCTCGTCCTGGAATCACGACAATAAACTGATACCACAGAATAGTCCTGGGTTACGACTTAAAACTGACACCACACAGTGTCCGCAACAACGATACACTAGCATCTGTCCGTCACAACCATCAACATCCGCTAAGACTCGAAACTGGTAATGTAACATCCGCCACGACGCTAAATAGGCAATGTCTGACGGGTTATGACATAAAACTAACCCATGATAGTCTGCCAAGACTATAAACTGACAGGTTCACATCCGGCCCATCAACCCGCTGCCATGATTCATCCATCAGCTTCACTGCATCGCTTATCATCAATCGCCCTTACCAGTACTGCTATCATCTACATATAGTGCCTGCCATCCTTCAGCATCTCTGCGCCATTGGCCGCCATGTAAGTCTAAGATAGTCTATTCACTCACGGTTTTCTTGTCTCCTTGGAGTTATGTTTGCAGGATGACACCCAGAAGTTTCACACAAGAATGCATTCTACCATCAGCAGCATGATGAAACAATGTTCGCAGCATACTTGACAAAACTAGATCAAACCATTCACTAGTACATCCCCATTCACCAGCAAAATTCCCTATCCATTCGCCAACACATTTATCCCAGCATCCCCTCGACACACCTAGCACATTTAAAACACTTTGCCACCTCAAAACAATTGCAACACATAGCACCGCGCTTGAGCATGAGTACAAAATCAAGGCAAATTTACGTTAAAAAAAAAACGAGACCTCTGGCACTTCCCATACAAGCCCCAGGCGGGCAGGCCGTTGTCTCCAAACCAAGTCCTCATGTCCAAAACGGTCAAGAAGCATCTAGTTGCATGGCTTTGGCTCCCCGTCAACAGGTTCCCCTGAACATTACACGTGGGCCCTATTCATCCAAAGAATGTAACACATCCTCCTGTGGCTTTGGCCTCGCCAACAAGTTCTCTTGAAACCTAACCAAGAGCCTTGTTTCGTCAAAGAACGCACATCGCATGTCTGAACTCCGAGCCTGCTAAAACATTGGCTATTGATAAGGATCAACATGTCACATACTCAAGCATCCCCTGTCCACAGTAATTCCCGTGGGCAGTCACCAATCCCTACAATCTCGATCCTCCCACCTGCTACAAATTTCACTCTCTCGATCCCATGTACTCCTGAACGAGGTGAGATCACATCTCGTCAAGTGGCAGCAGGCAATGTCTTTATCAAGTTGCTTGTGGTGTTTTGTACTTCTTTATCGACGCTTCTTGGGTCGATTCCTCCAAGCGTCAACAAAGAGGGGCCAATGAAACACCACAAAATTCGGAGCTTAGTACTCATCCGACACCAAACAGGTCCTTGAGACCCGTGGACGACCTTGGCTACATGAGTTGTCATACATGGCACTTTTGGAGCTCGAAATGCTTGGTTTCCACTAAGTATTTTGTGTCAGCGTATACGCCCAAGTTCACACCTGCAGCGTGTACGCCCAGTGTATACGCCCAAGTTCACATCTACAACGTATACGCCCAACACTCCCCGGTGTATACATCCAGCATATACGCCCGACTCTCCGGCGTGCACGCCCAGGTATTGCAGGTGCACACACTCGACGATAAGATCTCCAATGACAGTATGAAAATAACACCGAAGAGCAAGGATTGAAGCAAGTGGGCAGCCTTCAGCGTATACGCCCAGCATCCACCAACGTATATGCCCAGCATCCATCAGCGTATACGCCCAGCATCCACCAGCATATACGCCCAGCATCCATCAGCGTATACGCCTTGCATACACCAGCGTATATGCCCAGCACTCAGCATCTCCACCCAACTTCACATGCCTGTCATATTCAGCGTATACGTCGACCTGATACGGCTTGTACACCCAGCGCATACGCCCAGCAGTTGTAATATTTTGTACATTTGTAAATTGTATGCACCCAGGCAACGCACCACGTGTCTCCCATCCCGAGTCTAGCGTAACAACTGGTATAAAAACCCCCATTTTCCACTTCTTCGGGACGGTTGGCAAAAATCCTAGAGCACACAAGAGACATTTACACTGCGCACCAGAGCTCAAAACCCTCTTATGTTGGAAAATCTGTACGCTGTGCAGTCTCTACGCCGTGCCTACAACGTAATCCAGCCCTGCCGCCCTCCCGTCCACCGGGGCTTTTCGTCCGCCTTGTGCTTCGCCGCAACTGTGTTAGACCGGTGCAGTGTATTCTGTAATCTCATTACTACATTTGCTGCATAAGATCTTTTACAGTTTTACATCAATTTGGCCCACACATTGTTTACGCCTGTTTACGCTCATGTGTTGTTCGTATCTGTTTTATGCCGTTTACGCTTTGTTTATGCTCGCTACATTGTTTACGCATAACCCAGCGTACAGCACTCTGCTTACGCGCGGGGAAATCCTTGTCTGATCTGCGTGCGGACCACCCAAGGTACCCTGCCTTCGTGCATTCCAGCTCACCCTTACGCGAAGGCAGGGTCTTCTGTTCTCGTCCTACGATCCCACGGCCTCTGTTTTCCTTCCAACCGAAGACCGACGATTTCAGGCGGTACAAAGACCAATCCACCCCCTGAGACACAAGAGTGCTTCCATAGAACAATAGAGAAATAGGAAGGGAGGAAGGGCATTAGCTAGAGAGGACATTTTGGCATGGGTAACATGTCTTTATGAAATGGAAACCACACCATGCAAAGATGTGTGCATTTATTTTGTCTAATGGATGTGCTTTGAATTTCCATCATTTTTTTTCTTTCTTTTTTCTTTTTGAGATGGGAACCACACCATTCAAAGACATATTTAACTTCCTTTATTGTTCAACATGGAA
>MNCI01035348.1:10787-32534 GCA_015680685.1 Gnetum montanum
GGATTCTATTATTTTATCTTGGTAAATGAGGACTTGATAATTACTTTATTCATCCTTTTTGTACCCTACTAATTTTAGATTAAATCTTCTTTTCTCTTGAATTCTTAGTTTGTTAAGGATATCCTCTAACTCCCTAACTTTTCATTATTATAGTATATCTTTTTTATTACATAACATGTGTTATGATCTTCAAAAGAATATTGCTAAAGGAATATAAATCGATGATCATGGTATACAAATTCTTAACATGCACTTTGCAAATATTTCAATTTTTATCTCAACAATTCTCTATAGCATGTTAAGAATTTGTGAGATAGAGTAGATTATATCTTTAAACTTTTACTAATAACTTTTTTAAATTCTAATTTATAAATTTTATGGAATTATTTTTTTGATAAAATTGAAAAGAAGATCTATAAATAAAAAAAATCATCATTATCCAAAAGGTCTTAGTTTTTAAGAAAATTCTTCAAGCTAACCACATTTATTACTCTAGTTATTAGTTCTTATCGAATTACTTATGACAAAATTAATAAAATTATTCTTTGGTATCTATGATCTAATAATCAAGACTTTTTAAAAGTTTCTTTGGATATTTGTACTATTGTTAAAAAGAAAGATGAATGACTTAGCCTCATTAATTATTATAATCGGGGTGGGGATGCTTCTCTTAGAGCAAAATGGTAGTGGTTTACAAAATGTATAGATGTCAATGATTGTTGGATGCTCTTTCTTAGAAGCAAGTAAAATTGACAATATTTGGTCCTTTAATAGCCTTCTTTACTATAGTCCTTTTGTTAATATGTTGAAATTTTTAAAAAATATTGATTAATAAAATCCATAAGTAAAATAATGCTTGAATTCAACTAATAACATGACAATCCTAAGTGATACTTTTGCAATTAATGGTGAATCTAAATACATATCAAACTTTCTTCCTCTTTGTGCTCCTCATTTATTACCCCAATACATAGGATAAGTGGAGAAAACACCTACCTATATATACATATGTATAAGATAAGTTTAATTATCACATATAGAATGACTTCCAAGACTTCAGGTACATTCCCTTATTTTAATAAATAAACATAGACATACTTCTTATCTATTATAATAAATAAACATAGATACTATTGATGTGTAAATTTTGGACACATCAACACTCGAAAAGTAACTCGTTTAGGGAGACTATTGCCTAGGGCACCCCCTGTATGGGTACGAAACCTAGGAATAGTCTCAACTTGAAAAGGCAATGTAGTGTTCCAAAAGGTAAATCAAATTGGAAAATTGGGAAAGAAATTTAAATTGAATAATTATCCTAAATTTTAATGCTTGATGAGAAAACATTTAAACAACTACTAAATGTAAATTTTAAAATTATCCTTGGTCTCCTATTGCCACTACTCACTATTGTTGCTTGTTACCTACTCTCATTCAAAATGAGAGTGACTCCTCTTCTTCAAACCCTCTCTATGTGAGGAAGAGAGGGGAGATGATGCAAAGAGAGGGAGAGATATGTGTTATCTCTTATGGCTACTGCTACCACTTGCCAAAGCCTCTCTACATCAACTGCTATTGCTTACTTCCACTGCTACTAGTTGCATCATTGATGCATGCCACCATTTGCTGCCACAAACCACTACTTCTTACTTACATTATCACGCATCACACATCGTTTTCTTTCATGTGTCGTAAGCCATCTACTTCCATTCACTGCCATCATTTGCTACTACTATTGCATGTTGCTTGCAGAAATTGCCATTGCTAACACCACCTATAGCTCTCACTACACCACACGACTATGCATCTACTACTTGCTAGTTGTTGATGTTGTTGGCTCCTGCTGATGCCATTGTTGCTAACGTGCATGACCACCATCGTTGATTATAGCCACCTACCTACTGATTGCTGGTTGCAACTCCCACCGTACCTCCCACAATGTTTGCTAACGTACCTACCTACCAACTACTAGCTGCAGCTCCTACCATACCATTCACAACATCTACTAATGCACCTTCCTGCCAATGCTAATGTCAACTTTTACCATTGCTGCTGACACTAGGAGAGAGGGAGGCTTAGAGATGATGTTTCTTCTTTCCTCTTGACATCGCCATAGGTCCTACCTTAGCTAACATGCACCACTTGCCATCGGTTGCCACACAAACTATCATCCACTGCTACTGGTCTTGATGTCATGCTACCCCAATTGGGGAAGATAGAGGCTGAGAGAGAGGTGTCCTCTATGTCCTCGAGCCTCGTTGCTGCATTGCTCACCACTAAGAGAGACAAAGACCACGTACCTTCCCTTACCTTCTTTGCTAGTAGATTGCTCTCTCCTTTTATAAGTTGCTCCCCACTACCATTAAATTCCCACATTGCCCACTGCACCATGTTTGCACATTCTCCAGCACATCCATTGCTACAACATAATTGCCACCACCACGTCAATTACCGTTGCCATGTCGCCCACATCCACCACTCACACAATGATTCATAGTAGATGCCACCATCAACCCCACTTAGTTCCTTACATTTTCCTAAGACTCCAGTGTTGTTAGCCTTCTTCGTTAGGTTTAATGTGTCCTTTTTTATCTATGTTTGTAGTAATCATCGTAATAAATGGTAAGTGACAAACTGTATTTGCTTGCTAAATACACTTTATCCTTTGTGATGGATATGAATACCATACACTTAAAAATTTCATTAAATCAAAAAGGTTTACTAAACTTATAAAGATATTAAAATAATAAGAGCAATTGATTTAATATATTCATATGTATTACATTTGAAAGAAATTTATGGTTATCCAAATAAAGTTATTTTGTAGCTAAAGTTTATGAATTTGTTCAATTTGTTCAATTTTTATAATTTGTTGCTTAATAATCTATTAGAATCCAACTTATGTCTTATAAAATGCAAATCAGAAATTTTAATTAACAAGTCATGAATGCATAATATACCAATCTAAAGTATAAATCTATATGCTAAATAGTATACAGGTAAATCTTAAAGATAGCAAAATCAAACAAATTAGGAGGCTAAACATATTTTTTATGTCATGTTAAATGCATCAATATAAATTCAATAACATTAAAGATGTCAAAATCTAGTACATACTAATTATTGGTTAAGTCATATTGTTGATGGATGACAATAACCTCTTATAACAATAAATAATTTAAAGGTTGCATGATACCTCTCATTGAAAATGCCCCTATTCAAATTTTGAAACCATACCCTAGTGATTAGACTAGTAAGTCATGCCCCATGCCAAGCATGGGTGATGTTGGCATTAACACTTGGTCCCCAAACTAGAAATTGCATGCAAGTGCAAGGAACAGAAAAATCATAGAAATATTAAAAGGGGATGAAAAATATAGAGGGTCAAAAAGATCATAAAACATAGATAAATTAAAATTTGAAAATAAACTATACTGATATAAACATGATTAAAATAACCATATAATCAAGAGAGAACTAAACGTGGGCCACCCTTACCACTCCATCTTATTCAATCAAGATCAAAACATAACTCTTTGTAAATCATAACTTTAACTATATATATATTTATATATAAAATTAAAATCTCATTCCCAATCTTCTCACAAGGTAAAGGAAAAGTATGTTGACTACTTTGAGCACAATACTTATGCCAAACTTAATGACGAAGATAAACTTATCTTAGATCATAGCTAGCAACAAATTTTGAATTTTTCCTTAGGACTCTTTTCCTTTTTCCTTTTTCTTTTTTGACATTTAGAAAGGAAATGGGTGAAAAAGGATTATTTGCTTTTTTTGTTTTGTTTTGGGAAATNCTGTTCTTTGGTAGTGTAGCTAATCGGCTAGACTCATATTGGAATTCTTACCCTAAGAATGAAGTACACCATAAGAAAATTTTTCTAAAAAAAAAAAGAAAAAAAGAGACAAAAGAAAAGAATGNGTTTTTTAGAAAAATTTTCTTATGGTGTACTTCATTCTTAGGGTAAGAATTCCAATATGAGTCTAGCCGATTAGCTACACTACCAAAGAGCATGGTCCATTCGAAACTTTGCCCATGGTGTAGTTCAACCCTTGTGTATGTGCCTTTAATTATAATCTAGATGACATCATAGCAGGTCTCCTAGGCGGCTAAGGGTTCTCAAGTAAAGATGAACACACTTCACCCTATTGCTCACAGGATAGTCATGGATCATCACACTTGAGGGCTAGGGCTTATGAGAGGGAAAAAGGCATTTTTCAAGGTCACCTCATGATTGTGGCTAATCATTCTCCAACTTCACATATGCTACATTCACATGATCATGATGATAACATGATAAGTTAGCATAAATCCCATCCTCCATAATCCAACATAACTAATAAAACTAAAACCTTAAAATAGATTGGGGAGAATCATAGCATTATTGAAACATATCATATAAAAGAGATTTTATATAATAGTAATATGATAGATCATATAAAGCATTATACTTGCATTATTTTCAAATGGTGTTATGAGGACCCAATGCTTAGTAACTCAAATGATCATAATGATTACTAAAATCATGTTAAAAAGCACAAATTAAACCAAAGCCAATATGCTAAGGGAGAAATGATCGAAATGCAAAGAAAATATGCAAATGCAACTATATACAAATGAAATACATGGTGAAAGGAAAGAAAGCATGCAACTAAGGATCTACTAGGTGTCCATGTGGGGCACCTGAATAGAAATGCTTTAGATGAAATGCATTAAAATTTTTTATGTAACTTATATGCTTGCAAATCATAAATTTTGTAACCATTGGGGCCAATGAAATTTGTAACTTGGAATGGACTTGACCACATAGGAGAAAAATTAGTTTGAGGATCTGTTTGACTAGATGCTCTATCTCTTTTTAGGACTAGATCTGCTATTTTAAAGACTTTACCTACATATTTCTTGTCAAACCATTTTTTAACAATTTGTCTATGATTAAGAATATGAGAAGTAATACATAAGCATAATTCACTTGTTCATTTTCTATCAGGTACTAAATTTGATGTCCAACCTGAATGTTTCACAAGATGAATAACTTTAGATTCTAAAAGTTCATCAAGTTCTTATTTCATCCAAGTTTCAACCTTAGGTCTAATAGGTCTAAGTTATTGTAAGTCATTGAATAAAGCTTCTCTAGTTGCTATTTTAGGAGAGATCTTATTTTAAAAATATGACATCCTCTAACATAACTTCTTTATTAATTTGAGAAACTTTAAAATAGTACTAACTAAATTTACTCTTGGAAAATAGAAATTCATAACTATGATCTTCATCATCAAAACTTGAAAAGAAAAGAAATTATCTAGAATAGAATAGGAGTTAACCTTTCTAATAATTCTTTCAGAATACCNTAAATTATCTAGAATAGAATAGGAGTTAACCTTTCTAATAATTCTTTCAGAATACCAAGCATTATGTCTACAAGGGGCATCTAAAGTAGTGGACATTTGAGTTAATAAATCATAAACATAATTTTCTTCTCTAGGAATATGTTCAATGGATATGTCCTCAAAACTTGGCACACCTAATGTTTTAATGGTTAGGATCTCATTTATATGTTTGTCCTCTTCTAATGATGGCAAGTCATCCAAAAGAAATGTTTTTTTCATCATGTTGATGATAAAGCAAGGTATCTTCATAGATTTCTTTTCATTCACTAGAAGTAATAGGATTTATTTCTAAAATTTCACTCTCATGGTTATTTATAACATTTTTGTCAAGTCCAACTTCAATAACTCCAATATAAAGGTTAGTATTGTTTATTTTCCAAAGATTAATTTTGTTGATCAAAATTTTTTGCCACTTTTTTATAGAAAGGCTCTCTTGGTATGACCATATATTTGGATTTTCCTTTAATAGGAATTAATAATTCTGAGAATTTTGACCCAAATAATCCCCCAAACTTGGCTCCAAAATTCCTAGACAAAAGCACATCATAAGTGAATGACATATTTACTACCAAAATATCTACATAGCATTTAAAAGTAGGGTATTATTTAATTTATGCTTTTACTCCCTTTAGTAACCCTACCACAAGTACATTAGATTCATCAAGTTGTATCACACTTCTTGCTTGTGGTAGCATCCGTGCTCCTAATCTTTTACATACCTCAAGTGGCATGACACTAACAATTGTGCCAAAATCCATCAAACAATTGTGAACATTCTTTCCCAAAATGATAAATGTTTTTAAGAAAGGTGGTTGATATTTCTTATTCAACATGAAATTACTTGTGTTTTGTATTGATAACACATTAGGACTTTCTACAAAATGAACTTACCTTTTGGTTGTTGAAGATTTTTCTTTATCGATTTTAGGTGCATGAATTGTCTTTTGAGTCACATATTTCATTTCATTAAAGTGTAGAAGATCATACATTGAAATGTTGAGTTTAACTCTTCTCAAATCCTCAACTAGATCATAATTCTTATGTTTGTCTTTGGCTTCTTGTTGAGGTGAAGTTCTTTTAAGTATAGAAGGGAAGTTTGGTCATTGTGGGGCATTTGCTTAATATGGCCCAGTTTGATTGTTTATGTTGTTTTGACTAGGAACTCTTCTATTTGGGGGAATATAAGGATTATTCCTAATTTGTTGTGTGTGGTGCTTATAATGTCACTATGTCTATTGTAGCAAGTGTTATGTGGGTTGGGATCACTTATCATAACTTGTTCCAATGAGGGAACTTCTTCATTTTCTATTTCATGATGTATGTTCAATATCATAATTGGGGTTTTACCATGTTGTTGACCTTGGGTATTGTCACCATATAATGCTAAAAATTGAGGATATATTTTCTCAAAATGTTGCCCAGTGTTATGAAGATGACAATAGTCATAATTAATTAATGTGCTCAATTTTTCAGATTGTATAAGGACATTATTATTATTTCACTTCAATTCAATTACTCCATTGGAAAGCTTTTGAAGTGAAGTTAATATTTGTGTGATTTGATTTTCTATTTTACAAGTGAATGCATTAGGATTAGATATTCCATTTGGATTTATGATGGATTGGATCAAAGCTTTTGATTGATTTTCACTTAAATCTATATTTGGTGGTAAAATGGAAGAGGATCTGAGATCTTGAAAATAGCTACTTATAGGTTGAGCCATTTGAAGGGGAGTGGAACTTTGAAATAGGATATTATTCATTGGGAAAACTTGTCATGACAAAGGGGTAGACTGTATAGAATTGCTAACATTCATCATCCCAAATTAAGTTTGAATGTTATTCATCAAGGAAATTGTTCCAACTCAATAGCTTTAGCCATTGCTCCTTGTATTTTCGTTATGTTGGGATCAGACTTAATGACATGGATAAAGAATGGGTTAATATTAGAGAGGTAGAAATTGAGTATACTATCAAGTTGTGTATGCATCTCATTTAACACATAAGCAAGTTAATGGAGGAATCTTAAATTGTAGTCACAGACATTTTCCCTAGGTAGTTTTCTTAAGCTTGTGAAATTGCTTAATGCTAAAGTAGGGCTAGTGAACTTATCAAACTGAATTAGGAACTTATTTTTAAACTCTTTCCATGAGTTGATAGAGGCATTTGAGACTATCAAAAACCATTGGGTTGCTTTGCTCCTGAAAGTTGTCACAAAGACCCTACATGCTATGTCATTTTGGACAATGTTATGGATGTCTAGTAAGGTTTCAAAACATTGTATATGTTGGTGGGTATCACTAGTAGGGGTTGTGGGATTGAAGAAACAATTTATGTTCTGAAGTGATTTTGGAATATTTTGATAGTTGGTATCAACACATTTTGAGAAATCACAATAGAGGTATTGATCATTGAAGCCTTTCAACTTATGGAAAACTAATTTCATGGGTTCTATCACTCCTTCTTCAAATGTCAAATTCTACATTATCATTCTTATGGACTATTGTACAAAGTGAAGTGAAGCAATAGTAGTAACTACTTGTACTATAGATACTATTAATAAATTCTTTGACTAGCATGTGGTAAACAAGTTTGACATGCCACAAGCACTTATATTAGACAATTGTACATACTTTATAGGGATAAAATTCAAAAATTTAATGCAATTCTTAGGGATAGATCACAATTTCATTGCACCACATCATCCCCAAGATAATAGTTAAGCTAAAGTTATCAATAAAAAAAACCTATATTCTAATAAGAACTATTAGTAAATATAGGAAGAACTAGAGCATCAAACATAATGATGCTCTAGGAACATATAGATCAACATGAAAACTTCCTATTGGTTCTCTTAAAATTTAGTATATGAAAATTTTCCCAAATTGCTAAATCAAACTGAATTTCATATACTAAATACTATATGTAACTTAGACCTAGATCTCACTTTAGGAGAATGCAAAAGATTGAATGTGCTAAGTGAAAGCAAAATTATCATCCTAGTGCATAATAAGATGTACAAAATCAACAAGAAGTAAAGGCATGACCTCTACATTTAATGCTTATACCTACATTTACCTTAATGTACTAAGTCTCAAGTGCTTTGAAAGAAAGCCTATATAATTCACATAGTTTATAGGTTGGGGACCTTGTAAAATTATCACTCCTCTTATCCACATAAGATTATCCTAGTAAATATACAGAAAATGAATCCATTCCAAGAATCTTGTCAAACCAATGTCTAAAAATCTACAACAACTACCATTATCAAATCCATCTTCTGCATCTTCTCTTTGAAACACACTTATGCAAGATGTCCTTTGATTTGAGCTAGAAGCATTTAAATATTTTTTTACAATATATTATAATTTTTAATCTCTTGAATATCTTCTAATTATTTATCATTTTTGAATTCTTCATATTTTTCTTATTTCTTATAATTTTTTACTTGCTTTTATAATTTTACAATTTCTTTGGATTATTTTTCAAAATTTTTGTGAATAAATGTATTGATTTTGTATAAGAGCCAACTTTGTTGTTAGAATTATATTCTATGTTATCAAAGTCATTACAAGAATAATTNTGGCATTATGGGCATGAGCCTGCATTAAGAAGGATCCACTTATATGACTCTTGGATATCTTATCTATGAACCAGTCCCATACTTTTCAAACATCATGACATGAATACTTGGTCTTTGTGCATTGTTACTTAATCATTTCTCCTTAAGTTTGATCAAATATCATGCTTTAAACCCTTTAGAAACCCTAATTCCTAACCAATTCTAAGGCTTCAAACCACCTCTAAATCACCATTTCATAGATTTACAAAGCCTTTTATACTTTCATCATTGATCCCTTAGTCTTTTCATGACTCAAACATTCCTTAAAAAATCTAAAAATTTCTTCAAAAATAACAAAATTCAAAGAAAATTTCTTTGACTATACACATTAATGTAGTGGGCTCAGTTGATGTAGTCCCATCAATGCATCAATGTTTACACACATAAAAATGCTTTAGACATGTACTTGTTAGAAAAATTTTCATTATTTTTCATTTGTACATGAGGTGATTTTAGAATTTTTTAAAGCCCAAGCCTTCTACATGTGATATCTTATGATCCATACCCTTGATTTATGTTCTTTAAAAACTATAAGCTTCCAAAGTTGAGTTCTATGCCATGGAGTTAGTTAAACCATGATTTGAAAAAAATTTAAATGTCCTAATTTTTGAATTCCTAAGGTAACTAGCATCAAGGATAATTGAAATTAATTAGTAATTAATATATTTTATCTATATTAAGACTTCTAAGACATAAACTTGAACACTAGAATTTTCTGAAATTACATTAGCACTAGGTCAATTAAGGACAACCATTATATAATATTTTGGAATTTAATAATTTATCATTAATGTGACTATAGATGACATTAAAATGCATTATAGAAGTAGAATATCCATCACAAACAATAGAGAAAAGACCAAGAGACATGCACAAATGTGGGCATGGCCAAAGAAAAGAATAATAAGCAACCCATGCAATAGGATCCATAAGGGAGGAACCAGAGGTAAAATTTGTTAGGTAGATTTCTACAATACAAACATGTTAATTTATGTAGGATGAGATACTTTAACCATGATCTAATCTAGAGATGACTCTTATGGAGGAATTCTTGGAAATGATTAAGACTAAGAAGATTTAAAGCTTAGTATTTTAGCAGCTTAACTTCAAACCATTCTTGGAGTCTGCACCCTAAGAAGTTCATGAGTAGTTGCATGCATCTTCTCTTTAGTTCATAATCTAAGCTAATGGAAAATATTACTTGGAAGAAACATATATTTTCTAGCACAATCACCAAAATAGTGTAACCATTAAATTCAAGGACATTGCAATCTCTTACTTTACTGAAGCCATTGTAAAATCCCTAGAACTTTCAAATGCTAAGAAATAGGTTGGCAAAGTGTCCATTAAGTCAAATGTCAATAGTAAGAAAAAATAACTAACCCAAGTAGAAAAGATTTACTTTAATATCTCTTTGTATCACTTCAATCTTATAGTGCAACCTAGTAAGATCATGTCATTTTATATAAGGGCATGTTGGTGGTTGCACCTCAATAGACCCCAATAGGACCCAATCCATAAATTCTAAGCAAATCTAACTTAGAAAGTAAGAACAACATAATAAAATAAAGAAAATTTTCCTTATATTAAGATAATTCTTAAAATACATATAAAATACAACAAATATGAGGAACCAAGCTTAACTCACAACTTTCCCAAGGAACTTAGAGGGCACACTTGTCCCCTCTTAATCCTCAATTGCTCACAATGGAGCCCAAGCTCAAGACAAGACACTTATAAGAGATTCTCTTAATTTCTCTCAAGTTCTCTTCCTTACCTCTCACTCAACTTCCTTGCACAAGCTCTCTTCTTACACAAGCTCTCCTCTTACACAAGCTCTCCTCACTCAACTCTCACAAGCTTTCTCTCCTGCTCATGGTCAAGGTTATGCCCCTTACAATGTTGAATTACATTAAAATTTATAAGCAACTCAAAGATAAAAACCCTAGAAACCTTTCCTTAACTCAACTTGAGATTATTTAGATGTTTCCCAAGTCTTCTCACCTTCTTCTTGGTTGTTTCCATCTTTCTTTGGCTATTTCCATCTTTCTTTTGCTATTTCCCAAATTGGAATAGGCATTTTTGGAAGTTTCCCCATGTGTCTAGGTCATCTCTAACTTCATGTAGATGTCTTTTATGAAAGCCCTGCTATCGAAAGAGATATCTACTATTTTTAGTAGATGCCACCTTTGGACTTGAGAAATCTACACTTTAGGGAAGACCTCTCTAGGAAGATGTTTATCTTTTTGGTGAGATGCCTCTTTTGCAAGTGCCAAAAATAAAAGTGCTCATTTTGATGCTAGGAGCCATCGAATATCTCCAAACAAGTCTCCATAGACCTTGGAACCTCCTAAACTCATCAAAATAAGCCAAAAATACCATGAAATATGCCAAAATATCTAAGAATCATCCTCAACAAAATCAACACAAAAATACACATAGTATGTAGGGTAGAACAAGGGGATCGAAAGAGGTATCCCTACACTAGCTCTTCCACGCTTAAAAATATCATGTTTCATGACCTTTCATAAGCTAAAAGGCACCATCCTCCATGACTCAAGGCCATCACAATAATCATGACTCAATGCATTACAAACATGAGAATAAATATCATTGGAGGTTTTGGTTTTGAGCTTCCCTTGCTCATGGGGACTTGTCCTCATGCCCCACCGTACTTCCTTCATCTGATCATCTCCTTGGAATGCTCCCCTTGCATCCACATGATGACTCAAACCTACAAAAAATAAATGATAAGAAAAAGAAAAAGGATTAGGCTTTCTTAATCCAACATTCTTTCTTTGCTTCTTTTTCTTCTTCTTCACCTTCTTCTTCTTGGCGTTTGGAAGACTACCACTTAGCTTCCTTTCATCACCAGCATGTAGATTACCATCATGTTGTACTTTAATTTTATAGCTAGGACAATATAATCCATCAACACACTTCAAAAATTTATCATTACTATAATCAATAGCAAGCATCTCCAAATTTTGGAAAATTATATCATTATTAATGTCTTTACTTACATCAATAATGACCTTCTTACAATGACTATTCCAATAGCCATCATTGTCAAATAATTTATCATTATTAGTCTTCCTCTCACTAATAATGGCATCAAGATTTAGAACATGACCATTAATCCCATCACAATCATTACAATGATCATGATGCTCATCATTACCATTGAACAAACCACCCTCAAGTTGGAGTGAAAAGCTAGACACTAGCTTCAACACGAGAGACATTATTGCCATCAACAAGGTCAAGCTCACTATTACTTACCTTTTCATGGCTTCTCCCATCCATATTTGGTTCAACTTGATCTTCAATATGTGGCTATTCAATCTCATCAAATTTTGAAGTTTCAAGATTCCAAATATGAGTTTCCAATTCCAATGGCTTGTCCTCTTTCAAGGAATCATCAGCAAGCAATTCATCCTACTTTGGAGGTACCAACTCAAAAGGTAAAATATCCTCCATAGTCTTAACATAAAATTCATCAAAAACATCATTAAAGAAATTATTCTTCCATATACCTTGGCTAGAAGACTCAACTCTCTTCCATGAGATAATCTCAACTTAACATAGAATCTCCTTTTCCTTTCCACAAGGTGTAGAATAATTGTGAAAAGAATGAGTATCATACCTTCTAGTGCTACCCTTGATACTCCTTGAAGAAGTACCATGATCTTTTCCATTCTCTCAGCTTTGATCCTTCACCTCCCATGACTCATGAGGTAGGAACTCTCCTTGATCAGCAACATATACCACCTTGGATTTTGAAGATCTCTTGGTCCCTTTTATTAGTCTCTTGGTTTCCTCTCTTGAAACCTTTGAGTATTGAGCACTCCCTTACTCAATAAGAGATACTTGAAAACTCATTTTCTTATTGATCTCTACTTAGTAAAACCCTTCATCTTCCTTTCCTTCTAGATGGCTAGAAGATATTCTATCAATTCCCCTCAAAATATTTTCCATGTTAGTCTTTAATTTTTTCATATTCCTTTTTGAAGTTTTTGCAAAATCTTGGTTCTTATGGACCTTTACTTTGGGAAGAACTTCTTACATTTCAACCACAAACACTTTAAAGGAGTTCTTAAAATCTTGAAGCTCTTGATATGTCTTATTCTTTGGAGCCATACTTAAAGCAACAAGAATGATATCAAAAAAATACGAAAATATCCACAACATTGTTCTTTTCATTCAAAGAAAACACCAAGCTTCAACATAGAAGTGTGAAACCTTCAAAACTTCACTCTAATACCAATCTAGTGCAAGGGTTACATCTTAATGGACCCCAATAGGATCCAATCCATAACTTCCAAGAAAATTTACCTTAGAAATTAAGAACAACATAATAAAATAGAGAAAATTTTTCTTATATTAAGATAATTCTCAAAATTCATATAAAATACAACAAATATGAAGAGCCAAGCTCAACTCACAACTCTCCCAAGAATCTTAGAGGCCACACTTATCCCCTCTCAATCCTCAGTTACTCACAATGAAGCCCAAGCTTAAGACAAGACACTTATAAGTGATTCTCCTAATCTCTCTCAAGTGCTTTTCCTTACCTCCTACTCAAAGTCCTTGCACAAGCTCTCCATTCTCAACTCTCATAAGCTTTCTCTTTTGCTAATGGTTAAGGTTATGCACCTTAAAATGTTGAATTACATCAATATTTATAAGAAACCAAATGGTAAAAGCCCTAGAAACCTTTCCTCAACTTAACTTGAGGTTCTTTAGATGTTTCCCAAGTCATTTCACCTTCTTTCTAGCTATTTCCTAAATTGGAATGAGCATTTTTGGAAGTTTTCCCATGCATCTAGATCATCTTTGGCTTCATGTAGAAGTCTTCTATGACAGCCTTGCTATTGGAAGAAACATCTACTATTTTTGGTAAATGTCTCCTTTGGACTTGAAACATATACACTTCAAGGGAGACATCACTAGGAAGATGTCTATCTTTCTAGGGAGATGTCTCTTTTGCAGGTGCCAAAAATAAAAGTGCTTATTTTGATGTCAAAAACTTCCAAATACCTTCAAAAAAGTCCCCATAAATCCTATAACCTTCTAAAATCATCAAAATAAACTAAAAACACCCTAAAACATGCCAAAACATCTAAGATTCATCCCCAATAAAATCAACACAAAAAGATACATAGTATGTAGGGTTGAACAAGGGGACCAGAATAAGTGTTCCTACATCACATGTGCATCTTTTAATGAGAAATTTCTAATAAAGTTACCATAGTTGATCTTCTTAGAGATTTAAAAGTGATTAAGAAAAGAAATAAGTAGAAAGAAATTTCTCTTCTCATGCCTGTACCGTCCGAAATCGTCGGTGTAAGGCTGGAATGAAACAAACATCAGATGATCCTCAGAAGAAATATAGAAGACCCTACCTTTGCTTGAGGGCAAGCTAGAATGGATGAAGGTAGAGTGCCTTGAATGGTCTACACACGGATCAAATGAGGACTTCCCCAACGTACGCACTTTGCAATGCGTTGGGTTATACGTAAACGATGCACATTAAGCGTAAACCGTAACGTAAACAGGCACGATAACGAGAATGTAAATGTAAACTAAAAAAAAATAAAACTGCAATAAATCTAGGTAGAATGTAAACTATTTTATATCAAAACAAATGATTACAGAGTGCACCGGTCAGAACACAGTTGTGGATTGATCACAAGGAAGCTGTTTAGCCCCGATGGGTGATGATGGGTGCTGGAAGATGCAGGTTTTGGATTGCAGGGAAATGCAGCATCCAAGTCTGATGCCTAGTGTATAGAGGTTGATGCCCAAATTTTACCAAGTCTCCCAGATTCTAGTTTCTTGTGTCTATTTGTCAAAATTGCCAACCCCGATCTAGTGAAAAATTGGGGTTTTTATAAGATCTTGGACGTTAGATTCGGATCTGGAAGAAGATGAGTGACTGTGAGGTGAGAAAAATTTAGATCAGGAGATAGGTGGTGCTTTGACCTAGTGCAGGATACATTACAACTATACAGGGTGCAGCGTGCATGCTAGCATACGAATGCTCAGCGTATAGGCTTGGAACGCTCAAGAAAACTTAAAATTTACAAAAGAATTTGTATGTTACAACAAGAATGATGTCTTTGGATTCTAGATCCATGCTCTGGCCTACTATTTTTGGCTTCAGTGTGTCTTGAAGTTCTCTAGCATGTGGTGGCATCCACGTACAACATTCAGGGTACGTAATTTGGGCATCAACCTCAGCGTATAGCGTCAAGCTCGGCGTATAGACTCAGCGTACACCTCAGCGTACAGGCTCAACGTACACCTCATGAACTACCATGTAGGATGTTTGACTATGTATGCTAGTGCTTGTCCCTTGATGCCTGAGTGCTGCTAATCCTCCAGGGTGTCCAGATGCTGATTTTGACTTCATTTTGATGTAGTTTCGGGCCTATTTTAGTGGTGCACGTTGGGCTATACGCTAACTAGCGTACACCAAAATGTACCCAGCGTACACACATGTAAATGCATCATTTCAAGGTTAAAAATTGATTTTCAAGTGCCTATGATGATGCCCAATGGTTTCCCTACCTCTGGGAGTCAATTTCAAGTGAAAATATTTTTCTTTGGTGCCTGTTTTGGGCCATTTTTGGTGGTGTACGCTGGGCTGTAGGTTGGTTACCGTACACCAAAATGTACCCAGCGTACACACATGTAAATGCATCATTTCGAGGTCAAAACTTAATTTTTAGGTGCTTAAGATGATGCCCAATAGTTTTCTTACCTCCGAGAGTTTATTTCAGGTGAAAATCTTGCTCTTTGGTACCTGGTTTGGGCCGTTTTGATGGTGTACGTTGGGCTGTACGCTGGTCAACGTACACCAAAATGTACCTAGTGTACACACATGTAAATGCATCATTTTGAGGTCAAAACTTGATTTTCAGGTGCCTGAGATGATTCCCAATAGTTTCCCTACCTTCAATAGTTGATTTCAGGTGAAAATATTCCTCTTTGGTGCCTATTTTGGGCCGTTTTGTTGGTGTATGCTAGACTGTATGCTGGTTAGCATACACCAAAATGTACCGAGCGTACACACATGTAAATGCATCATTTTGGTCAAAACTTGATTTTCAGGTGCCTGATATGATGCCCAATAGTTTCCCTACCTCTGGGAATCGATTTTAGGTGAAAATTGTGCTCTTTGATGCCTGTTTTGGGCCATTTTTGGTGGTGTACGCTGGTCAGCATACACCAAAATGTACCCAGCGTACACACATGTAAATGCATCATTTCGAGGTCAAAACTTGATTTTCAGGTGCTTGAGATGATGCCCAACGGTTTCCCTACCACTGAGAGTTAATTTTAGGTGAAAATATTGCTCTTTGATGCCGGTTATGGGCCATTTTTGGTGGTGTCCACTGGGCTATACGTTGGTCAGCTTACACAAAAATGTACCCAATGTACACACATGTAAATGTATCATTTTGAGGTTAAAACTTGATTTTCAGGTGCTTGAGATGATGCCCAATAGTTTCCCTACCTCTGGGAGTTGATTTTAGGTAAAAATATTACTCTTTGATTCCTGTTTAGGGCCATTTTTGGTGGTGTATGCTAGGTTGTACGCTGGTGAGCGTACACCAAAATGTACCCAGTGTACACACATGTAAATGCATCATTTCAAGGTCAAAACTTGATTTTCAGGTTCCTGTGATGATGCCCAATAGTTTTCCTACCTCCAGGAGTTAATTTTAGGTGAAAATATTACTCTTTGGTGCCTGTTTTAGGCCATTTTTGGTGGTGTACGTTGGGCCGTACGCTGGTCAGCATACACCAAAATGTACCCAGTGTACACACATGTAAATGCATTATTTCTAGGTTAAAACTTGATTTTCAGGTTCCTGAGAGCTTTTGGGGACCTTGGGGAAGGTCCTGGGGGGTCCAGACACTTAATTGTGGCATGTTTTGGCTCATTTTGGGGTCCAAAAGTTGCTATACGTTGGCCTGTACGCTAGCCAGCGTACAGCTCAGTGTGGACAGATTGTACTTTGTCAAAACCAAGTATTTGGAACCCAAAACATAAAATTCCTAATGCCAAATGATGATGTAGTCACTTTTGCATCCCAGGGAACTCTTTCTTATGCAATTATGCTCCGTTTGATGCTGTTTTTGAGGCTTTCAAGCTTGGTCATGTTGGGGACCAACATGACTTAGCTCAATTTCTGTCTACAAGTGTTAGCCAAAATTTTGTGGTGTTTTCAATGCCTAATTAGAAAAATCTATTAAAGAAAAGGACCATCTAATATGGGAATGATATTCTTTGAAGAGAAACCATTGCATCTTGATAAGAAATAGTGATGGATAAACCATCATTCAAACTACAAGTGGATGTGCTAGCACTACTACCAAACATTAAAGTAGTAGCAACTGTGATCATAGATGTTGAAGCTAGTTCAAGTGAACCTAGGGTAAGTCATAAAGCACTTGTGGGGGACTATTACCTAACTATGATTTACTTACAAGAAGTTGCTCAAATGGTGAGCTAGAAGAAAAATAATTTTTTGAATCTATTTAGTGTAACTAAAAAAAATTCTTTCACATTTTTTTAATCCTATTGAAGATGTTGTCATCATCTTACCCAAAGAACATCTTATGATATTAGGTGATATAGCTAACTTCCTCTTAACATTAGAGTAAGAAGATGAGGTAATCTTGGTGTTTATGCTACATCAAGAGTAATCAACAATAACTAAGATGGTGATAGATTGAATTGGAAAAGTACTAAGATTCTACAGTGGTTGACATTCAAATATGTATAAGGGCTAGATCTAGGAAAATATAGATGAACACATACTAACATGAAGAGATCTTGGATAGAGTGGTGAGAGTTGGGACAATAATACTAGATATCTTCGACATTCCAAAATATACCATTGTAACTAAGTTTGAGCTTATCATAGTAAAGGAAAAATTTATCATTTTAAAGGTCCAACTATAGTAGGTAAAGTTTCTAAATCAACAACTTCAAAATGAATTAGCACAACTCTATATCCATCTATTAGATGCTATAATCCACTAGCCTGGCTTATCCGAAGATGAGGCCTTTAATCAATTGAAGGTCAAATAATAATGTTTGGAAATAGAAAAGGAAAAGTTCATATGGGATGCTTCTCTATCGAAAGAAATGGTTAATTTATTAAACAAGAATACTGTCACATTAATAGATGAAAATAAAGAAATTATTGTAGAGGATCATAGGTTGTGAAACACTGAAAGAGACAGAACCAATTAGAAGATCATCTAAACTATCTCTAGGAGTAATTAGCAAAGATGAGTATAGACATGCATAAATTGATAACTAAGAATAGGAACCTTTCACTAGAGAAGGTATGGGCTATGAGGTCAAAATCAACAATTAAAGTTGTAGCCTATAATGTAAGGTGATCAAGTATAAACAAATCAAAAGCCATTATAGAAAATAGGTGGATCTACAAAAAAATAAAAAATGAAAAGAAGGTTTGGTTAGATAAGATTAAACTCTATGTAGTCCTCTAGTAGTTCTCAAACCCTAACTAGATACTCATTCTACATGGAATAAATGATCTTAATCAAGTGTATATTAGAATAAAGACGCTACAAATCAAGGAGATGAAATGGTACATAGAGCTTACTAACCTATGCTACATCAACCTACAATTCTAAATGCTAGAAAATCTCATACTAAGTTAGAAATAAAAGCAACTATCTCATACTTATTATATGAGAATGAGCACAAGCTTCATTACAAAGTACTTCAAAAATCATAAGTTATAAATGTGAGGCTTAAGGTTCTTGAGGAAATGTTCATAGATCAAAGGAATGTCTTAGAGAACTTGGATAAGAAAATGACATATTATTAGGAGCTTAAGAAGATAGCAAAGGCATTTAATATTGAATCAAAATGTTTTGCAAATTAGTTTTTCAATTCCCATGAGATGTTTTTAACTTTATTTTATCCTTGTGAAGTGCTCACAACATCAACCCTAAGAAAACTATCCTAAATGATTAATGATCCCAAGACAAAGGAGGAGAAAATAAAAGCTTTAATAAAGACATTTATATTAAAGAGTGTAGTAGCAATGTTGATGTAAGGAAGGTTATATTGACAAGTAGTCATAAATTCCTATATAAGTATACCACCTACCATATTTATAGCATCACTTAATCATTAATGTAATGAAGCTCTTGTAGTTTATTTTCATAGAAGTTAGGATAGTCAACGAGTACCTATAGTGTAAACTTGATTTAAATGATAGAGTCTTATTAGAGTGAACTTGTACCTAGACATGATTTATAATGTTAAGATTAATCCACTTTCATTGTATAACTTTGACATAGCTAATTAATTTTTTATTTGCAATTTATTTTAATTATCACTTATGGTCATGATGTTAAAATTCATGTTTTAAAGGTGATCAATTTGAAAGCTCTGGATTGCAATAAACATTGTTTTATGCTTTTAATTTCTATTTTTTGTAAGTTTAATAGATTTTTGAAAGTTAATGTTAAGTTTTGATGATATTTAGGACCCATAATAGGTCACTCCTAGGACACATGGTAACTCCTCAGTGTTAGTTTAGATTTTGCTATTTTCAGGATTTTGTAGGTGAAGTTGCCTCCTCAACATGGGTCATCCCTTAAAATAAAATTTTTTTAATTAGGGATCACTCTCAGGTCACGAGAAATCTTCTTATCAAGAAGTTAAAACTTTAAATCTCAAGCCACTCCCAAGTCATGGATCATACCCTCTATGCTTATATCATCTTAGACAGGTCACTCCCTCATGAATGAGTAGCCTTCTCTAAGAAACTAGAAATCCTTGCTTCATTCAGATGTGTCTTTTCTAGGCATGGATCAATCATAGAAAGCCATAAAAATAAATAATATATGATCATTGGAGTATATAAAAATCATTAGATTTGTCCATTTCTATTTATCCTCACCAAGTTTGATCTTACCTCCAAGGTATATCGTGGTGAATCTAGATATTGAAATCAAGATGGAGATAGATTTTTTTTCCTAAGATTAGTATTTTAGATAATAGTAGCAAGTAATATATAAGAGAAATATGCTAAAATCATCATATTTTACTTAATGTACTTTGTACCAAAATTTCATGTCATTTGCATTATATTGTAACCATTTATTTGCCCTCATTGGATGTGATCTAATTAGCAAAGATCCTTGTATGAATCATGCTTTTTCATTTGATGTTCTTGATATGCTTTCAGAAATTTCTCTTCAAAATATTTATTGTACAAGAGGAAGATTAGAAATCCTAGAAACCAAGGAGTTGAAGAGATTATAGAAACCCATGGAAAGTGGAGATCTAAATAACACCTACGAAGTGTACTAGACCTAAGCTAAACTACTATAAGTTTTTGATGTATACTTTCTTATTTTTTATTTATTATATTTTGTTTCATATAGAGATTATATTTATTCTTTACTCTAATTTAATATTAGTGATTTGCAAATTTAATAGATTGATTTCATGGTGGAATATTTTTTAAATTGGTAAGATATCCTATTTACCCCTCCTCTAGGATGTCCACTTTGATTCGTAATTGGTGTCGAAGCTTGGTCTCTTAATAACTAGGCTAACATCCTTTAAGAATTTATGCTTGTTTCATCATGTCTATTTCATGTGCATAATCTTCATACAAGCCTCCATTCTTTGATGGATGAAACTACATCTATTAGAAAAAAAGAATGAGATATTTCCTACAATTCTTAAATTTTGATGTTTAATTATTGATGGAGCATAGATACTCAAAGGCTATGGAAATTCATATAACTCCAACTAATAGCTTCTACACAAGACCAAGTAGAATAAACAAGTGAATAGATAAAGATATAAAAGCTCATGTGGCCAATGCAAAGCCATCAATGCTTTATATTATGTATTGTATCTAGAATAGTTCAATCAAGTTATTTGCTATAACATAAGAAAAGAGATTTAGGACCTTATTGAATCTACTCATGAAGGAACCATAATGATGGATTAGTCAAAAGCTCAAATCCACAATTATAAGTTTGAACATCTTAATATGAAAGAGAAGAAGAATATGAAAGAGTACCTTTTAAAAGTTACTAAAATTGTTGATGTCATAAAAGAACTTGCAGTGGATTGCATTGATTCTAAAATTTACCAAAAAGAATTGGGAAGCCTTCCTAAAATATTTTATGGTAAGGTTAATACCATTCTTGAGATTAGAGATACAAGTATTATGAAGGTTGATGAGCTCCAATAAAACTTGAGAACCTATGAGTTGTCTCTATATGAGGATTATGAGATTGAATAATCCAAGAAGAATATTACCTTGAAGACCTTAAAACAAGGAGAGGAAGAAGAATCAAAAAGGAATTTGAACATAAAATACTTACAAGAAATGAGACAAAGAGTAACAAAAAGGATAAAGAGAGTAACAACTAATGTTATGATTACCATGGTTAAGAACATATTGCTTCTAAATGCCCACATAAAAAGAAAGAAAAGAAGGGTAAATATGAGAAAAATAAATATTAGTACTCATGAGATGAGTTTGAAAAGTCCACATTAGAAGAATAATCTAATGAGTTGTACAATACTATGCTCATGATGGTTCTAGAAGGAGAAGACTAGCCATATGAAGGTAAAGAAAGTATGGATGAGGTAGAAAAGTATGAGTTTCTTCTTACTTTTTTCATGAGTATATG